>JAQZBX010073234.1:0-14920 GCA_029593785.1 Cabassous unicinctus | reverse complement strand
TAATTATATTTTAGAAAATACCCCGTGTTACACAACCATGTTGATATAATACAATGAAATGCTCTTCTTTGAAAAATTACTCCATTTTGTGCTTTTCATTTTTAACATTCATAGACAGTCAACTCTGTGAGAGAACAATAGTTCAAAGACGAGGAACGTAAATTAATGACATTGTGATAGCAGAAACAAAGTAAATACTTAAAAATAAAGCTGCAGGGTATGATAGAATGCAATTGGCCAAATGGAAAAGAATCCTTGGGCAGGGATCCTTCTTAATAAAGGAAGGATGAAATGAAAGAGAGATTGGACTCCTGCGTTCTAACTTCAATGGAGAGATAGAAATGCAATTTTCTGCTGAAAGACTATCAGGGTCTACCAGATGTGAAAGAGCAACTTGTGTCAAATGATCAACCAATAATAAACTAACACACAAACAAAAATGTTTTTTATTTTAAAACCAGAGTCCTAAAAACGAAAAGTATGCTATTTTTTGGAAAAATTCTGTGACAGCAAAATCTTTTCTTTTATGTTTCTTCATAGACAAATTTAATCTTTACCTACATGGCTCTGAAGGGTACCATTTCTTGGGTTCTTTGCCTGGTGCAAAGAATTGGAGTTGGCACCAAGGTTTGATCACACACAAGGGAAAAAGATTTTTATTGAGCCAACAGGGGCAGGAGACAAAGTCTCAAAACCACCTCCCTAAACAAAGGAGGTAAGGGTATTTATCTGAATTAGACAAAGAAAGGTAGGGATAAGGAAGCCATTGGTTGAGTCCACCTGCAAACCAGTTTCTGAAAAGTAGGCATCAGAGGAAGGGAGAAGGGGTGGGCTCGTGGCTGTTCCTTAGAGTGTCCTTGGTCTCAGGCTTTTCCATCCAGTGTATGTTTTATTAAGTTTTAGATAAGGGGGAGAAGAAAAACGGGAGCTTGTTAGGGAGCATAAAACAGGAATTTGCTAGAGAGTGGAAAAGCAAGAAATTGCTTTATGACTAAAAACAGTTTTCATTAATAATTAACAATGCACACCTACATGCTATTGGATTAAAGGACAGTACTTAGTTAAAACTAAAATATCATTAGTTATCGTTATCTAAAAATTAAAGCTGTAGTGTAACATATATCATATGACTGCTTTTAGTCTCTTTCAGGTCATTCCTGCACCATAATTAAATTTCCAAGTTCAATAATATGCATTTGGGTGTCTACAATATAATACATCTTAGACACTATAAATTTAACAGGATATATGACACATATTCTGCAACAATTACCACTCAATTTTAGTTATACTATTTCCCTATTTTCAAATTCAGTAGTTTCTGCTCTTTTCAATTATAATTCCTATTTTAAGATTTTCTTAAATTTACTGCTGTTTTTTTCTATTTTATTTACTTAAATGCCTAATACATTTATTTTCACTGTTTCTGACTTGATAATATAAGATTTTAAGATAACAAAATTTTCCCTAAACACAACTTTAGCTATAATGCATAGGTTCTGATTACTAGTGTTTTTGTTTTTATTTATTTATTTATTCTGAAATCATGGCTAGATTGTTTTACACCTGAACTTGATTATAAAATCCAGAGGGCAGGCACATCTTTCTGTTTTATTCACTGCTTTTATTTCAAAAGCAGCATAATGGCATGTACCTAGTAGGTAAAAAAAACTTAGCAGTTCATTAAATAATTATAATTAGTATTTTTGCCATGTTAAAAAACAAATGTCATCATGAATAACTGAACAAAACATTTTCCAGCATTTAAGAGTTATTTAATATAACACAGAAAAAGAAGAATAGAAAAAAAAATAAATCAGTAACCTGGGATTTAGAAGACTTGGGTTTTAGATACTGTACCTTACCCTAACTTACCACATTCATCTGTAAGCCTCTAGACACAATGTCCTTAACTATAAAACAGGAGAGTTCTTTTTTAGATGGTATCTAAGATCTCCCTCTATATATCTGTCCTTATGCTTCAAGTTAATGTTTCAAAGATAAATGATAGATAGAGGATAGGTAGAAAGAATTGTAATATGTATTCTATATTCAAATATTCACACATATATGTGTATATGTATTTTCATCATTAACTGTTTAATCACACAACTCAAACAGTAAATTGTAGCTTCTGCATCTCTGAATAAGGAATAATTCCCATCATCTAATTTAACAACCCAAGAGATGACTAAATTTCCTCAGTAAAAATATCTGCCAAAAATTCATTGATCTTATTACTATAACATTTTTAGTTACAGGGAAACCATCACAACCTGAATAAGCCAGCCCTTCTCTGAAATACTGACTTTTATAAAGTGTTTTTTGTTTTTTTTTACCTTATATGCAGTCAAAATGTGTTTTTCTATAACTTCCTGCTATATGTTCTGATTATCTTGATGGAGTCACAGCAAATAAAATTAAGCAAAATTATTTTCATATAATGTCACTGATGTAAGTTATTCAGTCCAGTCAGTGTAAGACTGCAGGACCATAACTCAAGTTCACATAGATATGACATAGTAACAATAAAGGTCATAATGATTATATGTAATTATTATATTTATTGATTTATTATATTATTTCTTTATTGTAATTGATTTATCATTATATTTTCTAATTATTATATGAAGACTTCTGTTCATGCTTCAATTTTTCCACCAATCTGTTCATCTATTGGAGTATGTCAGTATAAATTATAGGCCAACTTTCATCTCAAACTCTTGTTCTATTTCCAGATGCCTGAGCATGTTACTTTTTCTATCAGCCAGAGAAATATTCTCTTCAGCTCTCACAAAAATCTACATTTCCTTCTTCCTCATCCAATTGGTTGCTTCTTAGAAGGGCTCAGAGCAAGTCTCACAGGCTCTGAAGTTCCCAGACCAGACCGGCACAGGTGCAGACTGTGGTGAACTGTTGAGCTCATGCCTCCTATAGAAAGATCAGCTGCTACTCTGCTCTAGCCTGTGGTTCTACACAGGTTGTGTTCTCAGAATTGCCAGAACCTCTTAAGGGAAATCTTCCAATTTTTATATGTTGACATCTATTTCAAAATTTTCAAAGGCAATATAGACTCCAAGAAAAAAAGCAAAATATCTCTGTGGATTGAATTTGATCCAAAACTAATAGTTTAAGGATTCTGGCCCAGGGTTTTGATGTAGCAGGATTGTTTTTACAGTGACCAGCCTGAGGATCTCTCTTTCTTGGCTGTTAACTCTTCCCTGAGGGAAATGAGAACTTAGATTTTAGGAATCTAAAATCCTGCATTCCTAGGCAGGATATGGGGGCATTAATTGGGGTTGGTACAGAAGCCGAGCCAAGGAAATACATTTATTTTCTTCCTAAGGCATCCACAGCAAACAGAAGCAAGTCACAAGTAAATTTCTCAATAGATTATCCTGTTACATTACATTCTCAATATGCGTTTTCTAAATGTGAGGAATTAGGAATTTATTTAAGAAAACATATTATCTTAAAGTCATAATCATCAATATTGAAGTTAAAATTTTTCAGGTGTTAAAACTGTTTTTCAGATGATAGAACAAATGGCATTTCAGGGAAGTATTTTAAATTAGGTCACAATAAGACCTCTCTCTAAGCCAAACTCAGCAAATAAATGCACTACCTTCCCACCAGGCATGGGACATGACTCCCGGGGATAAGCCTCCCTGGCAATGAAGGATTAATACTAAGCACGAACCACTGATGCATTTGGAAAAACGACCATGACCAAAAAGGTGAAACACCAAATACAAAAGAGTTTTGATGACTAAGAGATTTCAAAACAAGTCAGGTGGTCATTCCGGAGGTTAAGCTTATGCATGTCTCAGGCAGAACTAACTGCCACTGTTAATAAAGCCTCAAATAGCCTATAATTAGCACTTTGCCCATTAAATATACATCTCAGAGACTTAAATCTTTGGTCTGTTTACATGCCAGGTGTGCCCTGAATATCAGAAGAGTTGTGGCCAACACCTACTCTCCAGATCATAAGACAACTAACAAAATGATGATGATAGACAACCCCCAACCCCAAAAAACAGAGAGTATCTACAACTGCAAGCAAAACAGTTCCTTCCATCTGCCCCACAAGATCTAAGTCCCCTCTCAATCTGAGGCAGAGCAAGCATTACCATCCCAAAATCCTCAATGTTGAGGAATGAACAAACATAAGAGGAGAATGCAACCATAGACAAACTAAACTTATTAATATTGTAGTAGTGGAAGAAAATGTAACATTGTTATAAAGATAGTGATGACCAGAGGTTTTGAGGGGGTTTAGGGAATAATAAGTGGGACATAGGGCATTTTTAGAACATTGGAATTAAGTGTAAACTACAATGTAAACTATAAATGTTGGTTAGTAACAATGCTTCAATATTTATTCATTAATTGTAACAAATGTACCACACAATTGTAAGATGTTATTAATAGGGGAAAATGTGGGAGAGGGAGGGTACATGGGAATCCCTTATAATTTCAATATAACTTTTCTGTAATCTAAAACTTTTTTAAAAATAAAGTTTATATATTTTTAAAAATTAGGTCACTATGAAACTAAAAACAACCTTAGACCAAGAAGGAAACTGCCACCCTATGCTATGTCAGTTTATAATTCGTACCTGATCGTCCATCAATTTTTACTTTAAATGCTATTTTATTAATTTTTAGTCTCTTTTACCAGGAATGGAAATAATTATATTTACAATCTAGAACAAGGATTCACAAACATTTCAGTTAAGGACCAGATAGTAAATATTTTAGTAAATATTTTAGGCTTTGCGGGTTACTCTATTGTTTGTTGCATGTTGTACTCTCTGGCAACCACTCACATCTGTCATTGTAGCACCAGAGCAGCAAAAACAATTTGTAAACAAATGGACTTAGCTCTCTTCCGATGACTTCATTTACTGAAATTTGAATTCCACATAAGTTTCATGAGTGACAAAATAATCTACTTTAAATTTTTTTCAAACTTTTAAAAATGTAATAACTATCTCAGCTTGTAAGCCGTACAAAAATTGGTGGTAAATCAGATTTGGCCCACAGATCCCTGATTTAGAGAATATTATTCCCGGTATCAAGACATCTTGAAGACAAAATCACTTAAAGATATTTCATAATTTAAAAATTTATGTTGCCAAATTATTATGAAATGGCTTAGCAAGCAGAGAATCAGAACAAAGAGAAAAGTATTTGAAGGATATTATCCAATATTATTTGTCCACAACAAGGTAGATCCTGGGGAATTATCCACAGCCCACCAAAAAAAGTATATCAAATGGAAACTACTAAGTAAATATCTTATTGCCCTCTTGTGAGGTTTCATCCTTTTCCAAATCCATAGAGAGCTTAAATTCCCAACGGAGATAAACAGTGCTCCGAATGGTTTTGCCATCTCCTACTTGGTCAATTGTCCTTGAAGATGATATATCTTGACCATCTTATCTCCTAGTAACATAACATACAAGAAGCAGCTAAGACAGGAATTGTAAGTCCAGTCCCTATAATATTGGGAGCAATTGGGGTAGATGTGTTAGTCCATATATTTTTCTTGATATTTTCTTTAAAATATATTCCAAGGAAAACTTGGAATAGTTTATTAAATTTCTAGGTGGTTTTCCTTTTACAATTTCCTAAGAAAATAATCATTATCACTTATTTTTTTACAGGAATTAAAAACCATAGTAGATTTATTTGGTACAATTCTTAGAGGGTATTTATATTGCCAAGACATTATAAAACCATTTACCATACCTTCTTTTGCTGTGTACAGCTCTATTTTATGTACTAAACATGATGTTCCCTTTTGCAAAGGTTGTGTGTTCAGAATAAATAAGCCTCTAGGAGGAATGTGAAAGGAATTGAGATTATCTAACAGAATAATAAATGGTACTTTAATCATTTCAGATTGTTTTCCTTCACAGATTGTAGATATTATATTTGTCCTAAAAATTTATAAAACTAAGACTGTCATACCAAAAGATCTTTTGCAAATGTCTCCTTGGCTAACAATGTCAAGAGGAGGGACTCAGCATTTCATACTTAGAGTTATTTAATGTTTTAGGAATAGATAAGTTATAGAGTTAAGCTTACTTTCTAACTTTGGTAACTGTGATAGATGGATGTCTGTCCATTTTGTTTCAGAAAGCAATAATCCTACATGCCCCATAGAACTCTGCTAAATTAATAGCTTGGCTTAACTAACATTAAATTCTATTAAAATCCTAAGATAAAGATATGACTAAATATTTCTAAAGTATGGAAATTTTAGGAAAGGTCAATTTTTGTTTTAGTTGTTAAAGTTACCATCTTTTTCACTAAATTCTAAGAATAATTCTTTGTTTTACTTTCTTAAAGAATTTACTGATTATATATTTATAACTGGATGCCATTCTAGTATTTTATTTTGTGATAAATCTCATAAGATTTCATGTCTAGGAATTAAGGGGTCCATAAAATATCATCATTGCATTTTGTTTTCGTTGTGGTAGTGGTTGTTATTGTTGCTAATGTTTTTGTGTGTCTTTTGCCTCCATGGCCACTTGTTTAGACATACAACTTACAGTGAAGAGATGTCATCCTAACTGGGACAATTTTTAATAGGAAACAAAGTGGTGTAATTCTCCACACAGCTCTAAGTTTCCATCCAAATTATCATTGATCCTTAGACTGATCAGCTATAAACATGTAAATATTTTTAACAATATTATCTAATTCAAATTTAAGCTTTTTTAAATTCTTAGGAAACTTTTGCCAAATGTTTGACTGAAAAATACATAATCTATGTCATGGAATCCCCATGATGTAGCATTCTAATTATTATTTTTAAAAATAGGTTCCCTTTGTATCTTCACATTCTTTTATAATTACTTAGATTTATCTTGTAAATAATATTTTCTAGAATTTCATCTGAGATCTGAAACTTTTTTGTATCTAGTACTTACTATTTTCTCCCACTACATGAAAACACACACTTTTTTTTGGACAATTAAAACAAACTGAAGCTAAGTCACATTATAAAAATGATTATGAACTTAGCCCCTGACTATCTAGCCTTAAAACTGACGAAAACTCAACTTGCAAGTGTACTTTATGAATGTTAAGTCAATGTAAAGTAGGAAACTCAAGACTAGAATCAAGAGGAAGGATTTTAATGCTGACTCTGAGACTAGTTGCCTATATAATTTACACTATTTGAATCTTTAAAATCTTTGTGTCCTCATCTATAAAATAAGATTAACAAGGTCTGCCCAACAGAACATGTTATTTTGCATTTTAAAGATGTTAATGCATATAGAAATCCTTTGAAACTGATAAAATATTCTAAAGTTTTAGTCTATTTATATTAAAGCAATTCACCTCATATTTACTTACATGCTAATCTATTATACTCAAATTTTGATTTCCCTTTCAGTTATAATTATTTTTCAGTAATTTCAACCAATGAATTTGAGATAGGGGCAGGATTAGGGCCATAAGACAAAGAGAATGAATCTGGTATTTTGGTGAAATCTAGATTTCATTCCCCATGCTCCATAGCCCTGAGTGTGTGTGTGTGTGTGCGCACGCACATGCGCGCGCGCATGGTCATTGTGTTGAGGAGGTTCACTGAGAAGTTCCAGCCCAAGGATCTACTTAAATCCTTCTTGAACATGCTGGAACATAAACCCAGGAACAGGTAGTGGATGGAGATCATGAAGTATTATGAATCACTTGATCACAACTGTATCACCAACTCAATCACAGTAACCAGAAACAATTAATTAGGTCAAGAGGTACAAGTTGTATTTCCTTGTCACCTGTCTGTGTAAAAGAATTTTTTTGTTTGTTTAAAATAAAACTTAGATTGTAGTACCCAAAGCAAGACATTCAGTAGTCTAACATACACTCCCACACTCGTAAAGGTTAGAATACAAGATGATGACATATATGCTGCTAGTGAACTGAAATTCAGTCAGGATGGTAATACCAAGAATGTAATGATGTTGTATTTAGAGGCTTACTCATTTAACACTGATATTGCACTCACTACTGTTTTGCAGATGAGTAATTATCTGTGTATGTGTAAAACATGAATCTAATATTAAAACATATTTTTAATGTGAAAATGTACCTCAAAGACCAAAGACTATAGTAGCAAAACCAGCCTTCAGAATTTTACAAATCCTTCAGTACATCTCAACAGCTCTTGCCAGATTGTTGTTTTTTAATAATCATAACCCACACTTGCTTCCAAAATTACCCAATACCTAATAAAATAACTGGTCACCATTGACAAATATGCCAAATCTCCTCTGACCCAGGTTAAAACTCATAATGTTCCTAAAATGTTTTGCAAATGTAACCTACTCTTGTGGGATGCTTGCTTTTGCAGTTATCTGTAATATCTATTCAAAAGAAAAAAAAGTCTCCTAAATAACACCTTTTGACTCCTAAGAAAGAAAATGATCTATGCATAGCAGCATCAGCTCTTTATTAATTACTCACTCACGAGGCATAGAAGCTTAGAGCAGATCAGAGAGAGTGAAAATTTAGATGTTGTTCTCCAGTAGCACTGAATCCAGAAGTAAAACAATGAAAAGGAAAATTTCCTCTGCCCAAATCCAGATAGAGTTAGCCAAGACTGCAAATCAGAAGCAAATAGTTTTCAGTTTCACAACATAAAAAGTGAAAGCAAGAAGAACGTTATCTACTGGAGGAATGATTTTTCATATCTTCATATAATCAACTTTTACTTTTCACAAGAAGTACCCACTGGGTTGTTTGTAATGATAGTTTTATTATGACCCATCTGTGCTACTTCCAGACTGGGTGACCAGATGGCTGGGTTAAAGCAGCTCCATCTTCCTTGTGTAAATACCCAGATCACTCAAAATATTTACTACATGGTTGGATGTGTAATCGGAAACCAGTGTTATTCTTCAACATTCTCTTTTATGTGTTATCACTGTTTCTTCCAATGTAAACATCTTAAAAGTGAAATCTATGTCTTATACTTTTGTATTGCTAGTCTAGCATTGCCCCGAGCACATAGAAGGTATGTACTAAATATTTACTGATCGAATGCTTGTTGATTGCTGGAATCAAACAGCATACTAACCTACTGTAGTAACATCAAAATAGTTCCTACCATAGGCTGAGAAAAAACTGGACTCCTGCCAGAGGCTTAATAATATAGCAATCATTTTTTATAAATATAAGTAACTCTAGCAAAGATAGCAGTTCTATTTTTTACCTACCACTAATGTACTGATAAATCCGAGGTCTGAAAGGGTACCCAGATTATTTCAAGTTCTAATTTGTTCATGAATTTATTTATGAATTTTATGAATTTATTTATGAATTTTATGAATTTTAATAAAGAAATTTCATTTTGACCATATTTTCTTTTTAAAGTTACAAATAAGTAATATTTTAGGAAAACAAAAATTGTCAAGATTTGTTTGTATATCTTTGATACTTAAATAATAAGAACTAATGGATAAAATGTAGTACATCAGGCATAATTGCCAGGTTATTTACAAGAGCTCATCAAATTGAGATCATAATTATAGTACTATTTCAAGGTGTAGATTTGGCATTCTTAATAAAGATGTATATTTTAAATGGTGACATTTATTACTTACTATAGTGTAGATATAAATGTTTATGATGTCTCAATATTTAAAGCAATGGAAGGTTATATCTTTTTAAAGGATCTCTCTCTCTATCTTTTAATTTGAGAAATAAAAGAGATCTTTCTTTGCTGCAGGCAAAGTCTAATTAAATTCAGGTAACATCGAGGGATTGCCATTTGTTTCTTAAATTTATATAGGTAGTTCTCTTCCTTTTTTATTGATTCCTCAAAAGCAAATTAACACAAATATATGTAGTGAAGAAAATGTGTCTACATAATAAAATCATCCCTGATTTATTAGCAATTTTCTTATTATTGATAAAAATGTTCACGTTATTTAGTACCTGGAGTGCGTTACACTGACTTTTCCATCTGCTTTACATATTTATTCATATCTATAGGTAATATAACTCTTAATTCTTTTGCATAAAATTTTACATAAATAACCGTATTCTTATTATATTTTAAGACTACACTGCCAAAGAAAGGATTATCCTTTTTTATAGTAAAGAGAAAATAGCATTTATCTATACATTACCAAAAAAATCATTTGAAAATTGAAAATCATTTTTTGCTGAATTAGTATTTTAAAAGATTATTTCTATATATAAAGTTGCTCTATCTAAAATACCAAGTTATGGGATTTAAATACTGGATAGATTTTCATCTACTTGGGATAGTTTCAGATGGCTCCATTTAATAGCAGTTGTGTTAGCTAAGTGAAAATGGAATTTATATACTGGCTTTGTCTCAAAAGAAACATTGTTGGGAAATACCTTCTGAGCCTTGTTCTCTTCTGGCTGTATAATAGACTTTCACTTAAATTATCTCATTTAAGCCTCTAATGACCTACACTACAACACTGAAATAATTATCCACATGTTTCAGACTAGAAAAATGATATCCAGAGGCCAGGTAATTTCCTTAAGGTAATTTTTATTCTTGCTGTTGTTGTTGTTGTTATTGTTATATATACTAATTTATTCCAACAAACAATATATCTCATAAGAATATATAAATAAAGCAAGTTAAAATAAATTTAGAGTGAGTGTGGGGACCCAGGCCCCCTTAGTCCTCAGCACGTAGCCACCTGCATGACCAAGACATAAGTTAAATGTTAACAACTCTCCCCAGAGGGGAGAGAGTACATAGAAGTTATCATAAATTATAATCTTCCCAAGCAGTAAGCGTCTTTGGTAAACCTCTTTCCTACCAGCTAGTAGACACATCACCACACCCCATGTGTACGCTTCATGTGACCCTAGCAGAAACTCTGTTCTCATACCCTATGGAATGTCCTTGTTCTGAAACCCCTTATATATCACCTCTCATTTTCTCATCTCTTTGTGGAGCTCCGTCTTCATTCATTCTTTGACTGGCCACCATCAAAGAATCTCTCTTGTTCGTAAGTTCCAATAAAGCTTATGCTTGACTAAATGCCAGGTATGTTCTTTGGTTTCACAGCCTCCCCAACTTGTGCCCTTCAGGAGTTGGGTTGTAACACTGAGTTTGAGGTAAAGGAAAACTAGGTGACGTTATATATAAAGAGGGCTTCTAGAGATGAGTTGCAATTTTATTTAAATCTTCTAACAGGCAAGATTTAAAATATAGTCATTTATATGACATACAGTATACACAAGCAAAAAAAAAGGGCTCCAAATAAAATCACATCTATTCAGAAACTAAAGAGACCACTGTCACTTGAGGAGTTTCATAAAACTATTTTTTATTATGATCCCATCGTATAGCCTTATGATAGTATACTGTCTTGGGGCACAGTGGTTAATTCATCAGCAAGCCATTGGTTTGATGGAGAAAGGAGAGGCTTTGCCTTTAAGGGGAATCCTATTTAGTCATTGAAAATAATTCTTTTGAAGACTATTTATTGCTATAGATAAAGGTCACAAGCTAATACTAAATGGTAAAAAATTATAAATACTAATACACTTATCATATTTGAGTTTTCCTACAAATTCCTTACCAGAGTGCTTCTAATTTTTTCCTATAAGGAACAGAAGTGATACCATTAAGTTAGTGGTGATTGCAACATCCCTCTCCCACTCCCAGCCATCAGGTTAAGCAACATTTTAATATTATTTTAAGATATTGAAATATATTAAGATAAGTACTCTTTAAATTCTCTTTCAAGAATATGTCCTCTGCATTTTCCATTGCACTGAGTTGGCAACCTACCTAATGTCATAGTATCTAAATTCTAATTTGTCATAATACCACACGACCTTAAAATGCACAATATTTCATTCCTTCTTAAAGTAATGCATATGTGTAGTAATAAAAATAGAAATTGAAATGTTATGACAGGACAACTAGCTTCAGGCCAAAATAATTCATTTTGGGGTACCAGGTTAACAATTTCTAGTTCCTAAATCACTAGTAAAAATGATAACACTTTCCAGAAAACAGAAAATACTTGCCTTCATAAGCATTTCACAAGCATGCAATAAATCAACCTTTTCATTAATGCTATAAAATTTAACAATATTTCTACTTATAAATGGATTATTTATTCAAGATTATTAAGTTATGTCTTTTCAACTTAACTTTTATACCTTTGCCACAGCTCATGAGGTAGAAAAAAGAAAAGATATGAAATGCAAATTGAACAGTTTCATTGTTGGCCCTTTAGGCAAGATAGACATCTATGCCACTAGGGACTTATCTAAACTCCAAAGGTCAGTAGGAGTTCTTTCTTAGTTGTTTTCCATTCTAAAGTATATTTAATATTTCCTATTATCCTTGATAATTCTTTCTTACTAAATATTATGAGACTTTTCCCTAATTATATATTAAGAGCAGATAAGTTGGCAAACCTACACACACAATAAAATAAAAACACAAAAAAATAATTATTATTGCTAATATTTGATATATGTATCTTTTCTCTATGCAAGTAAAACTCTTTTTTAATTTATTTTATAGGATACCTACAGTTCCATATAAAATAAATTTTTAAAATAAATAAATTTTAGGTTTTTTCCTATCTGTTTTTTTCCTATTAAACATAAAGCTGGAATGGGCATCCTTGTATATATATCTTTGCACATATATGAATTGTCTTATAAAGTCCAAGAAATGTAATATTTAAGTCAAAGCATAAAATATTTTAAATTTTATTGCCAAAAACGATTTTATATAGTTCTACTGATGGCTGCTCCTTTTGCATTCTGAAAATACCCACTTCCAATAAGTGTACATAACAACAGATTTTTTTTGCCAGTTCCATTGGTAAAAAATGACATCTCATGAAACAATTTTCAGAGAGTGAAAACCTGAAAGAATTCATCTCCATTACAAGAAACACTAGGTAAAAGTCGTTAGCTATATAGGCTAAAGGAAAATAATATCAGATAGAATCCTGGTTTTATAAGAAGTAATGAAGGGTACCAGAAAGAGTAAATAGGTAAGTAATATTTGGCAGCTTTTAAATGATTATTCCTATATTTACATATATATTTACTTAAGTCTCTTTAAAGACAATAAGCCATTTAGAGTAAAAATAATTTAAAAAACCATTGGTTTTATAGAATATTTCAAAATAAAATAAATGAGATCAATAACAAACTGTGGAAAGTAGCTATTAGAAAATATTGTTATAAATGTCTCAAATTGTTCATTAAGTAATAGAATATTTTTAGTGTAGACAGTGATAAATTACACATGCATATTTTATTATCTAAAGAAATATTTTAAAATGCACAAAGAAAAATAATTAAAATACCCTAAGATGAGGTAAAATTGAAAGTAAAAATATATTTAATTCTCCAAAAAAAGAGACAAAAAAGTAATGAAAAGAGGAACAATGAACAAATAGGACATAAAAGAAATCAAATTCCAACATGGTAGTCTTAAATACAAGCATATCAAAATTACATTAAAATTTTTAAAAATAAACACTTCACTTAAAACACAGAAACTGAGAGGCTAGATTTAAAAGGCAAGACTTAGCTGTGGTTATTTACAAAAACAAAAAACACTTTAAACATAAAAGTGCAAAATGTTTAGTTAAGGTATGTGTAAAAAGATTTAGCATGCAAATATTAAGCATACAAAACCTGGTATAGCTATACTAATACCAGCCAAAATAGATGTATGAATAATATTACCAAGAAATTAGAAAATGTGTCCAATTGTATTATAATAAAAACCCAACAAATTAAAATTTGTGGGATGCAGCTAATTCAATCTTTCAAGAAAATGTACAGATTTAAATGCTATGTCAGTAAAATAGAAAGATGTAGAAGCAACGACTTCTGTTTCCAGGTTTATAATCTAGAAAAGGGAAAAATACAATCTAACATAGTAAAGAAACAAAATGATTAACAATAAAAATTCAAGAAGAAAGCAAAGAAATAGAAAACAGCAAAACAATAATGTGAACAAAACCAGAAGTTAGCTCTTTGAAAACACAAATGAAAATTAATAAAACCCTAGCATGCTTGTTCAAGAAAAAGAGAGAAAAGACATATTACCAACATCAGGAATGAAAAAGGGGGCTTCACTAGAGATACAAATGATATTAAACTTTTAATAATGGAATATCATGAGCAACTTTATGCCAATATTTTAACAACTGAGATTAAATGGACAAATTTTTGAAAGATACAAATTGCCAAAATTGACCCACGAAGAAGGAAAAAGTATAAAGAGCCCTCTAAAGATTGACTTTATTTAATAACTTTACACACACACACACATATAGACAACTTTAGTCCCAGGTGGCATCACCAATGAATTCCAAAAAACATTTAAATAAAAACCACTACAAATGCTATACAAACTCTTTGAGAAAACAGAGGAAGGACCAGATACCAAATTATTTTATGCAGTTAGTAATACTCATTACCTAAACCAGAAAATAATATTACAAGAAAACTAATTACAGACCCAATCTTTCAAGAAAATATATTTAAAAATTCTTCAAACCTATTAACAAATCAAATTCAACAATGTACAAAGATTACATACCATGATCAAGGTGGGTACGTCCTAGGAATTCAAATTTGTTTTAATACAGGAAAATCTGTCAATGTAATTCTCCACTTGAATAGTTTAATGCAACAAAAAGTGTGTAATTATTTCAATAGATGAAGAAAAAGAAATAAAAAACAAGAATTCTGATTAAAAATTAAACTAGGAACAGAAGACAATTTCTCAATCTGATGACAAAAAAGATCTAGAATAGTACAACTAATATCATACATAACAGTAAAATATTAAATATTTTCCTTCTAAGATGAGATATAAAGGAAGGTTGTCTGACCTAACCACAGCAATTAAACA
>JAQZBX010073232.1:0-14941 GCA_029593785.1 Cabassous unicinctus | reverse complement strand
GCTGCCTCCCACTCACTGCCTCTCTAAATCTTCTCAGTTTATCATTTAACCCAGTGGCTCTCAACCTTTTCAAAGTATTTAGGCTAACTCTTCTTTTCCTTTTTTTAATGATTTTTTTTCCTTTTTTTGGACCCCAGCAGCAGCGGACTGAAGTTATTGCTCCTCCTTGTTCACGGCCATTGCCTCAGAGGTCCATGCCAGACCCCACTCTTCTTTTTGCCCTTCTTTCCCCCTTTATCCTCATCCTCTTGCCAATACCCTTTTCACCCCTAAGAAGCCCTTGGCTCATGTATATGCTGTTTGCTATTGATTTTTTATAGGTCCATGTAAAATATGTAGGGCTAATTTGTAAATACAGTTTTTTAATTTAGATCAATGGTACTGTGTTACAGACCTTCCTTCTTTCTTTTTTTAAAAAAGATTATTTTATTTCTTTATTCCTCCCTCCCCCCTCATTGTTTGTGCTCGCTGTCTGCTCATCTTCTCTTTAGGAGTCCCTGGGAACCAAACCTAGGACCTCCCGTGTGATAGGTGGGAGCTCAATCACTTGAGCCACATCAGCTTCCCTTCCTTCCTTCCTTCCTTCCTTCCCTTCCTTCCCTTTCTTCCCTTCCTTCCCTTCTTTTTTTCTTTCCTTCTTTTCCTCCCTCTCTCCCTCCCTTTCATTTTCTTTTATTTTTTCTCAAAACTGTTTTAAGGATCTCTCTTTGGTGCTGTATACGTAGAAGTTTCATTGCTTCTAACAGCTGTTTTCTAGTAGCTCGTGTTGCAAATGAAAAATCTGCTGTCAGGCTACTTTTTTGTTTGTAGAAACCTTTTTCTGTTGTCAAAAAGCTTGTAAGATTTTTTTCTTTATCATCAGCATCCAGAAGTTTTTACAAGATGCTTGAATATGTATCTTCTCTAAATGTGTCTTTCCAGGGCAATAGGCAGTTGGAAGGGGTAGTTATGATTTGAGTTTTGGATGTATTGAGTGTGAGTGGCTAAAAAACATCCCAGTGGAGATACCTGACAAGTTGAATAAGAGAAGGTATATAGACCTTCTAGGCATATAGACTTGGGAGTCACCTGCACGTGAGTTCTGGTTTGAAAAGAAAACTATGAATAGATGAAGCCAAATCCTGTGGAGAACAGCTTGAGCTGGTGAAAGCAGAAGGCCATCAGAGACCTATTTTTAGGTGAGGGATTGCATCCCTCCCCTTCTTTTCTTCCTTTCTTTATTAAAAAAAAGATTATAATAAAATACTTCCAAAAAATACAAAAAGAAAAAAAAAGAAAAAAATACTTCAAACCACCAAGTTACAGATAAAATTGTAATAAATTCCCCAACAGCCCCCATTTAGCTTTATCAAACTGTAGCTTTTGCCACTTTTACTTCAGTTTTTCTTTTTTATTAAGTACAAGCACATTAGATACATATATGCAGCCCCTTTGTAGCTCCCGCCACTCCTGTTTGCTGGAGTTAACTACTTTTCTAATTTGGTGTTATTTCCACTCATTGTTTTCATGCAATTACTCCATATTTATTTATCCATAAACAGCATATAAAAGTGTTTTGCATGGTTTTAAGCTTTATATGTGCAGGATCATATTGCCCTTATTCTTTAGCTTGCCTCTTTCAGGATTATGTTTGCAAGTTTCACACGTGGCCCTAGTTCATTAATTTTCATTGCTGTAGATTATTCCAAAGATGAACATGCTAAAAGCCTCAGCTCTCTTCTTACAGCTGCAGCCCGGGGGCAGCAGGTTTCTGGAGCTTACCCGGGCTGCTGCTCCTCTGTTGACTGGGGACACACCTGGACTTGGTGCTGGGAAGGCCCTGGGTGTGTTTCGCCCAGTGAGAGGACCGGTGGACTCCCAGCACTGGGCGCTGACCCGCGTGGGCAGCTGATAGGGCACAGGCTCAGCCGGCTCCTGCTCTGGGACGCAAAGTTCCGGAAGGCAGGACCCCTTTTTCTCAGTTTCCACGGAGCTCCTCGTACAGTGCCTTGGAGACGGTAGCCCTTGGTTAGTAGTTTCTAGAAGTCTGGACTCGCTGTCAGGAGTCCTGGGCTCTAATCCAGCCCTACGTTAACTACTGCGTGGTGCAAGAAAGTCACCTCCCTGCCCCTGGGACATGGGATGAGAGACTTGGGATGGGGGGGTGGGCTCTGGCGCACTAGTTACGCCTCCTGGGCGCTATCCCAACCAGGCCGCGAGAACCAAGGGAACAAGGCGCCTGGAACCGAGGAAAGGAAGCGCGGGGCGGACGGGGAGCGTCTGTTTCTTCATGCGGACAGCAGGGGGCGCGCGCAGACCGCGCCACGCGTGAGCGCAACTTCCCGGCTTGCGGACGCTGACCGTACCCGGGGTCTCAGTAGCCCCGGCTAGGGTGCGGGAAGCGGCTGGGCAAGGAGGTAGAAGCCTACCTTCTAACATAGGATCCTAGGAGTTAGGACCAGCTTGGTCTACAGACTCTTAGAAGCTACTGGAAAAGAAGCAGTCGTCGGGGAGAGGTGGCGGGGCGCTGTGCCCCGAGGGCGGCAGACGATAAGGGACCAGGGGATGCAGTCTCTGGCGCTGAGGACAGCTGCTTTAGGGCGGGTGGAGTCAGTGCCTCCCTACTGCAGGGTAGAAACAAGCATTTCCCCTCTCCCGGCAGTGGAGTCAGTTGCAGGAGATCCCCTACAAGGAGATGAGAACGGAGGAGACCCCATTTTTCATCTGGTTCCCCTCCCGACCCTCCGGTCCCCTGTGGGAGATATAGTGGAAGAGGCCCCCTTCTACGGTCACAGCTGGCAGGTGGCAGGAGTGGGGGGAGCAGAGACCCATCTTCCTGCCCCCAGACCAAATGTGATTCAGACAAAGGCCCTTCTGTCCTAACAATATAACTTACAGAATTATTTTTCCTTTCTAATTCCAAAACTAATATGTACATGTTGCATAAAAATAAAACAATACCTAAATTATTAAGAAAGCAAAAGCCTCCATCTTCCAACAAAATAACCACTGTGAGCAATATTATTCATATTTATTTCTATACCATACTTACACTTCATATATATTGATTATAATGATTTTTACAGAAATTGAATCAAACTGTAAAACTGTTCTTTTACTTACTTTCCTTCACTTCATATATTTTGGACACTTCCCCATGTCAGTATATAGAGCTCCACTGCATATTGCTAAATTGGTTATACAGCATGTTTTGCTGTCATTGAACTCAGGCACTGATGGGCCCTCCAGTGGTTTCCCACTTCCTCTCCTGACAAGCATCTCCATCTGTGCTGTGCTCACTGAAAGTATTTCTTTAAGAGAGATTCCCAAATGTGCAACTCCTGGGAGGAGAAGAGAGGCTCCTCTGAAATGTTGGCGGATGTTGCTGAATTGCCTGGTCCTTATGTCCCCATGGATTTAGCCATAATCTCTCCTGAGCCTGAAGTCCCCAAATCTTGGAACTGGTGTTGCCTGACCTGGTCATTTCTGGGATCCCAGAAGCTCACTAAGGAACTCAGGGGAGGGTGAAGTCAGAGGGAGGAGGGGGTTTGTTTGGTCAGTTCAGAAGTGTCAGTGGAATGAGAAAGGACTTCAGAACCACTTCAAGTAGACGGCTGATAACAAAGAGGCCTTGTCTCCAGTGGGGTGGGGGTGGAGTGGGGGGTGGCAGAGGAGCCAGGCACCAGTGTGTGTGTGTGTGGGGGGGTGTCCCTGGGAGAGAAACTGCCACTCCTGGGGGAGAGGGCCCCATGAGGGCACAGATGGCACAGGGACAAGCCCACTGCCCTTTCAAGGCCCAGCGCTGTCTGGAGGTGGGGGGAGTCCTACCCCTGGTCAAACCTCTCCGCCCCTACAAACCTATAGTCTGGAGGAGAAGAGCGATTCTTCTCCCACAGAAGAGGACTGAGATGGAATCAGATACTAAATTGGTTGGCAGACGCTGTGTTAAAGAAGACCTGGGGGGGCTTCCTGGGGGAGGAGGTTGTGGGTTAACAGGGCCTGGTAGGTGGGCAGGATCTGGATCCTCCCAGAAACCTGGAAAGGCATCCCAGGCAGGCAGCACAGCATGAGCGAAAGCATGGATGTGGGAATGACCAGACTGCTCCGGGAACCAGAAGGAGCACGGATTGAGGGCGCAGGGGTGAGGGTGCGCGGGAGGGAGGAGCTCTGTCTGGGGATGGGGCAGAGGCCGGGGCTGAGTCCCACGTGACCTAGGAGAGGAGTTTGTTCGGGCGTCCTGGGCTGTGCTCCCGACCTCTGGGGGCCCTGGGAGGTCCGGCTTAAGAACCCGAACGCGTTCGCTGGGGCGTCTGGAAGCTTGTCAAAGGCGCAGACCCGGGGCGGTCTGCGCAGAGCAGCGCGGCTCTCTGGGCACCAGGGGGCGCCGTCCCCCGCCGCGCTGGTCGGGCTCAGCCTCGCCCTAGAACTGCCGCTCGGGCACCGGGTGAGGGGCCCGCGGCTCTCCAGTCTTCACACCTGCATGTTTGGCTCTTTCTCCCCCCTCACCCCCAGCCAGGACATCTTTACCCTCGCCTACCAGGCAGACGGAGAACTACGGGTGCGAGGGGGAGGAGAGGGTTAGAGCCAGGCCTGGGGGCGAGTTAGAGGGCTGCAGGGTGGCGCTAGAGGAGGCGGTGCCCTGGTGTCCTCTGCTCGCCCCCTCTCCCCCTTCCCCGCTTCTCCTTTTCCTCCCGACCCCAATCCCGTCCCTCCCCTCTGTCCCGCGCCCTCGTTCTTTTCTCTTTCCTCCATTCTCCTATCTTGGTGTTTGTACAGACCAGTTTTTAGCTGGAGTTGGTCCTCCAACTGCATATTGATTATGGAAAAGGTGCAAAATTCCTAACATTGGAAGGAATTTAAAAATACCCGCCGCTGCCCCCGCCCGGTGCCTGCCTCCTGCCGAGTCACCCCCGCCCCGGGAGCCCGCCGCCCTGGGCCCCCGCGCGCGTGGCGGGGAGGGCTCCCGGGGGAGGAGGCTGGGGCCTACGCCCCCCTCCCCGGAGGCAGAGTCACGGCCCGGCGGGCGCCGCCGCGGGCGGAATCGAGCTTCGGGGATTGAGGCGGCCGCCGCGTGTTTGCCCAGCGCCCGCCCCCGCCGCCGCGCGCCCTAATCTCCGATACACTTGCGAGTTGGCTTCCTGCCCCCGGGCCCCGGCTCTCCGAGCAAACAGGCCGAGCGCGCGATGCATCCGAAATGTCGCATTTGAGGCGCGCGGCGGAGGAAAGCCGGGGCGCCGCGGAGCGGGGTGACTGCCCTTCTCCGCGCCTCGGCCCCCCGCCCGGCGGCTCCCGCCGGCTGCGGCCCATTGATTAGCGCGCGAGTCGCGGGTTCAGCCCAACGGCGGGAGGGGCAGGCGGGTCCGAATCAGGGTGGAGGATGTCCCTGGGAAGGGCATCGAGGCTGCGAGGGAAAAGATGGGGGGCGGAGAGGAAGATCATCTGCAAACTTGCTAAGGGAGCCGAGTCCTAGCACATCCAGGCTGAGGGCGGGGCCCCCAGACCCGCTGTCCCTAGCGGTGAAGGAGGGGTGCAGAGGACACGGGCTGAGGGCACACGACGGAGCTGGGTGTGTGTATCTGTGTGTGTGTATCTGTGTGTGTGTGTGGGGGGGGAGAGCTCCTGTGTGCTCCACCACTCAAGGGCCCAGTGCCTCTGCAGAGGCCAGTTCCGGTTTCCCGGGGTCTGTCCTTAGGGGCCTGGGCCTCACCGGGCCTCTAAAAGGTTCCCGAGTGCCGACTGCAAAGGAGCCGTGCAAAGCGCCGAGAGAGGGACACAGACATTGCAGACCCCACAAGTAGTTGATGAGAGAGGTCAGTGCAGGGGAGGAGAGAAGTAGGGTGCTGTGGGAGGCTTTGGGGGGCAAACCCACTGGTGCCTGGGTGACAGCTCTCCCAGAACATGACCCTGTTCCCAGTTGGGGTGAGCTTTGTTTCTTCCCTCTTACCTCCCAGCCTCCCATCCAAGCCTGGTCCTGTTACCCATCTTGGACTAGCTGTCCCAGGCCAGAAGGTCCCAGCCTGCTCTCCTGACAGGCCTTCCTGGGCCTAGGCCTACAGTTGGAAGCTTGGCATTTTTGTGCAGAGGCAAGATTGGGTGCTGTAGCCCTTGCGGAATGGGTATCCAGGCAACGGGGCTCTCCTCTGACAAGCTGAAGCCCAGGGAAGGAAAGCCTTGGCCTGGGGCAGAGGCTGGGCAGTGGTAAGTGGAGGTCTACAGGAATGTAACACAGAAGAAGAGCTGTAGGGGAGAAATCCTGCTTCTGGTAAAGAGGACTCGATAACAAAATGGGACAGCATCCTTCAACAGGGCTGGGACTAGGGTGGGGTGCAAACTTTTAGGGCACTCCCTCTCAGGGTCGTGGGAGCGCTGGGTGGGCACTGGAGAGTGAGGGCCTCCTTGAATTTTGTGTTCAAGGAATCTCCTTGCCTCACTGCGCCTAAGAGAACCCTTCCTGACCTAAGGCTGCCCCAGCTGGCCATTGCCTGTTGATTGGCCTCACAGCCTCCTGACCTCGCCCTCATTCTTCCTTTTGTTGGCAGGGAGGAAGCTGCACGAGGCAGAGGCCTCTTCCCTCACCGTCACTGCCAAGAGTAGCCTCGTGGGCAGCGAGTGCTGCATAAATAGCTGATGAAGGGATACGTGACCTGGTATCTCCTGCCCTCTGCTCCCCCAAGCCGGAATTCTTCCCTCTAGACATGGCCAGCTGCTTTACTTTGAACCCTAATCCACAGGCCCTGCGCCTAAGTGTGCTAATTTGCACAGTTGGTGTGTGTTTGTTCTAGCCCTGCTTTCTCTCCAGCCAGATGCCAAACTCCCTGAGCGCCTGGACCAAGCCTGGCCTGGAATTCCTTGTCTGCCCTGAGGTGCCCAGCCCGGATGGGCCTCAGCATGTACTTCTAACCAAAGGATGGGCACCGGGGACCCTCACCCCATCTGAAGACCTTGGACAAGTCCTCCTAAGGCTTATTTCTCGGTGAAGAGTTGGTGACCAGGCCACGCATCTCTGCAGCCGGGATCCACTTCCCAGCCGTGTGATTGCCTCATGCTCAACAGCTGCATCAGGCAAGTTGTAAAGAAGCAGCGCTCTCTGCCTCCTGCATGCAGGGCTGGGGTTGGGGTGCTTACTTCTCAGCTCTTCTCATATCATTCCAGCTACGTGGCCAGCAACTCCGGTGAGCGTGTAGGTGTGAGCGGGCGGGTGTGCGTACCCTGTTGGGGGTCTGTCTGTGTGTGTGGGGTCTGTTGTGTAGGAATGTGTGTGTGTCTGGGAGGCGTGTGTGCGTGGTGCCTGCGGAGGCTGGGTATGGATTCTGTTGGATGTGAGAGTGCAGTCGTGTGTGCTGAGTGTGGGTGTGTGTCTCCTCGGTTGTATCTGAGTGTGGTGTGTGCTGAGGGTGAGGGTGAGTGTGCCTGTGGGGTGTGTCTGCAGAGCACACC
Source organism: Cabassous unicinctus (assembly GCA_029593785.1). NCBI lineage: Eukaryota > Metazoa > Chordata > Mammalia > Cingulata > Chlamyphoridae > Cabassous > Cabassous unicinctus. The sequence goes on along the minus strand of JAQZBX010073232.1, from coordinate 7,525 downwards.
AGCGCTGGCAGGGGTGGCTGTGTGCGTGTAGGTGGATGGGGTGTCTGCAGGCTCTATCATGGTGCTGCCTTCCAGAAGACTCTGTGTAAAGTGCCTGGTGATGTGCCTCCCCACCAGTGACCCTGTGCGTGGTCAGAGGCCACGGCCCCTAGACCTGGGCTGCCTAGGGAGGTATGCAGGGAGGGCCTGGGGAGTCCAGAAGGTCAGGACAGCTGTGACCAGGGGCGTGGAAACCCAGACAGGGACAGATGCTTGCTGAGATAGGTAGACAGTGCCTGGAGGCCTTGAACCCTAATGTATGCAGATGGCAAGGCCCCGTGCACCACACAGACCCCAGGAGGGCAGGGGTTTGGGATGTCAAGTCTGGGTCTCGATCTAAGCCATACGTGCAGGCTCAGGACAATTCAGAAGGAGAGAAGCTCTGAGAGAAGGCTGAGCTCAGGGGCCAGTGGAGGGAGTGAAGTGAGCTAGCTCCTCTGGCACCTTTTTGGGCCCAGGCAGCCTGATGCCAGGGCACAGGACTTGGGGAAAGGAGCAGGAGCTGGATCTCAGCCTAACTGGCTTCCTGGCTAGGTGCTCTTGTGCAGTGTCCAACCTGCCCAACTGTACATGGCAGCTTTGGACCTTGGCCTGGGAACCTGTGATCTTCTGCTTCTGGCAGAGGACTGTGGGGTTGAGCAAGAGAGGATGTTTTCCTCAGGCTTTGGAGGAGGGGGAAGGCCTGGCCGGGGTGGGCTGGCTTCGGGAGCAGGACAGCGGGAGGCCTGGTGACTGGGCGCACTGTCTTCTGGGTCCCGGTCTGGTGAAGCTGGTCCTTCACAGTGAAGACAGGGCAGAAGGCACCACAGCCCAGAACCTTCCCACTCCACAGAGTGTCAGAATGGCCGCCCATCAGCCATGGGAGAGGTATGATGGGGAAGAGAAGACAAAAAAGCCAGGGGAGGGCTGACCAGAAAGGACAGTCAGAAAGAAGGCTGACAGAGAGGAGGGAAGCCTCCCAAACAGCAGGGATGATGACCCACCCCCTGGATTGATAACCGTGGACTCACAACTTCCCTCTGGCCTCGGTCACGCCGTCTGGTTAAGAGAACTGGAATAAAATGACTTCCAAGGCTCTTTTCCTTTTGACCCCAGCTACAGACAGAACTGGCCTGGCATGGGAGTGACCCAGATGCCTGAGCCTGGCCTGGTCTTCCACAAACTCCTGTGAAAGGGCAGCTGGGGAGGGGGGGGGCACAGAGTGTGGCCAGCTCAGCACAGCTCATCCCGACTGAACACTGGGCTCAGGACCCACTATATTATTTTATTTTATTTATTTTTAGCAATCAGTTTTATAGATACATGTTAATAAAGCATACAATTCTTCCAAAGTGTACAATCAATGGTATTTGGTATAATCACACAGTTGTGCATTCATCACTTCAATCATTATTAGAGTATTTTCATTATTTCTATAATCTTAATAATAAACAAAAAACAGACAAACAAGACAATTCTTCACCTCTCAATCTCTCCTTCCCCTGCTGTACATAGCTGCTATTTCTGGCTTGTTCTGTTTCAACATCTTGTTGTCTGGAACGCTGTACTCATACATGACCAAAGGTGCACAACTATTACTAGCTTTTAGCTCCCAGGAAGGCTGTGTCTGTCTAACACAATCTAGAATCAAAATTGGAGCCCAGATCTCTGGACTTCTAGGGTTGAGATTCCAGGAACCTCCAGCCAAACTCCAGAGCTGAGGACCTGGGACCCTTTCTTTGTCACTGGGACCTGAAGGACAGAGAAAGGTGAGAGGCAGAGAATCCCAGGCCTTTAGAGGTCACAGAGAAAGCAGAGGAGGGGGTGGGAGCTGGCTGCCTTCACACAGAGGAGGGAGGGGGAAGCGATGAGCAAGATTTTTCACCCCTTCAGTAAAACAAAAAAATTATTTCTCCTATTTCCTTTCCTGAGATTAATGATAAACTGTCTATCCCCTAAAAGAAAATGATAAAGACTCTAATTTTGACTTGGAGGCTTAGAAATGCCATTTCTACGCAAAACAGGGAGCCCATAATCAGACTTGAGCGGCGCAGAGCTTTGATAGAAAATGTTTTCCTCTCTCCCTCTATTTCTTCCCCTCCTTCCCCTTGCAAACCAAGATGCCCGACAGCTAAGAACAATGCTCAATAAAGTGAAATAATATTTTAGTCAAAATAGGCCGAGACTGCTCCCAGCCAACTGTAAATTAGCATTTTGAGGGCAAATATGCAGACAATTTGAGATAATGAAGCCTGATTATTCAATCCAATGAATGTTAACTAGGAGGCAGAGGCTCCACTGCCTTATCTCACTCCGTTCGATTTATTTTTTTAATCGTTTCACATTTGAACTCTTTATTTGTTTCTGTTTTATGCGGCCCCCCTCCTCTCTCACACACACAAACCCTCCTCCCTTCTCCCTCTTATCCACCCCTGCCCAGGCTGCAGAAGAGGACAGTCAGAGGCTTGTCAGTCTGTCACCCAAGCCGGCCTTCTGGTCGGTGTCAGCAGCCTGATGGTGTGCCTACTGTGTGCGTGGCCCTTTGTGGGCTGGGGGCATTGGGGAGCCGATGTGCACTAAACAGACAGAAAACAGGCTCTGCTATTCAAGGCTGAGAGCCAGGCTGGGTACAGAACACAGAAAGTCACCCATGTGTAGAGAGAATCAGGCTGGGTGCACGTGCGGTGACGTGGAATCCGAGATGACAGGAGAGATGCCTGATAAGTCCAACCCACTCCCTCTTTCCTCAAGGTCCGTGGGGAGCCCCCTGCGCCCAGGAGTCCTGGCAACCTTTCTTAGACTATTCTTGCTCCCAGGCAGGACTGGCTTCATAATTTGTGGGACCCAGTGCAAAACAGAAATGCGGGGCACAGGGCGGGTGTAGTGGACGCTGAGGTTGGGCTCCCCACCCCCCCACCTCGTCACCTTTCTTTTGGTTGGAGAACCTGGAAAATTTAAAATTGCCTTGGCCTCTGGCTTCCCGTTTGGCTTGCTGCATGGGAGGCACATGCTGGGAGACCGGAGGGCCGGAGGAGGGGAAGGCCAGAGTAGCTCTCCCCCCTCTCTGCTTCCAGCTGGGTTTATTCTGTGGATCCAGCTGCTGCCAGGTGATCCCCAAAATGGCTTTGGCTCCCAGCAGCTATAGCTCTGCTCTGGCAGCCTCAGGTAAGCTCCCTCTCCCTCTGCCTCTAGCAGCAACTTCCTGCAGTTGTCAAACTTTGGTTGCCTCACCTTCCAACACTCCTGTAACTCGGTTAGCAAATTAAATGCCCTCTATCGTCAATTCCCCCGTGGAGTGTGGTTTTCCTGACTGCATTGTGCCCTGTATGCCCAGGAATTGGGGCTGGGGGGCTGGGACCACAGCTTTCCTCCTCATGGCCTCAGCCTGTCTCCTCTGAGCCCTGCCTGGCCAGCCTGGCCTGACCTAGCCTGCAGAAACATCTGGCCAGAGGCCCTCGGGGTCCCCTTCCCCAACTGGGGAGTGGGGGGCAGGGGAGGAGCCAGGGCTGAATGGCAGCTTTCGCCAACACCTCACTCTTCTCTTCTCGACATGTTTACTCACAGGCTGTCTGGGAAGTGAGAATCCTCCCTAATGGATGTTTCACCCAATTAAATAATTAACTCAGAGTGTTGCTAAGCATCCTCGGCGAACATCTTCCAGGCCTGGAGGTTTCCCCATGCCAGGCCATGGCTGCTGCCAGTACCGGCCTGGCCAATGCTGGGAGGAGCCGGGGGCCCGGAGGGTGCGCCAATGCTTCTGAGCCAGGGTGAGGGAGATGGGTGCACTGGAGAGGGAAGGCAAGGAGGGGTGTTTACAGAAGGGAGGCTGAGGCTCAAGAGGGTGGGAGGGGGGTCAGCAGAAATTTCTGGGCCCTTCTATTCAGTCCTTCAAGACTTTGCTCCCCTCCACCCGCTTCCTCCCATACCCTCCTTCAAGATAGGAGAAGGGAAGAGAAGGAGGCTTCTCCCTAATGTATGGTCTTCAGTGGTGGGGAGAGAGCTGAGCTGTTCTCCTAACTGACAATCAGGTAAGGAGCCATATGTTAGGGTTCATTCATACTGTAGAATATCACTCAGCTCCTAAAAAGAATGAGATAAACGTACACATACAGGCATGGCAAGACCTCCAAGATATTGTAGTGGAAAAGTTCAGATATAAGCAATTTAACAATATATGCAAAAATGACGTACATTTATGGAAAGGGGGCTGGAAGGAAGCAAACCAAACTGTTCGCCGTGATGACCTCTGCATGTGGGAGTGGAGTGAAGGGGAGTATTTGCATCTTGCTGCACCCCTGAAATGCTTGACTCTTTTACAACAAAAACATGCAATTACATAATTTCTATAATTAAAACGAAAACTCTGAGGATTTTTTTTTTTTTTTTTTTTTAAGAAATAACTATGTTAGGAAAAAATTGCACAGAGGAGGATGTGGGAGTTAGAATAAATGGAAGAAAATTGGTTCTTAACTCCAGGGAGTCTAGATTCTTGAATCAGTATTTTTTTCAATCATTTTGGCCTCAACTCAGTAAGAAAGAGGTTTCCTTGGAACCTAGTACACACATGTATATATATTTGAAATAGAAGTTCCATAAAATATTTAGCTTTAGTACATATGGCGCACGGTGGCGACTTCTAGTCTTTTCTAGTTCTCCCTTATAAAATACTAGTTGTGACCTTCTTACTAGATTTCATGAGCACTAATGGGTTCCCAGACCCTCTTGGGAAAGAATTGACTCCCAAGTCCACAGGGACCCATTTCAAGTCCCTGAATAGGGAGAGTCATCCTTCACGGGTATGACCACTGGATGGCAGCACTGGCTGCATTTGCCACCAATCCAAGTGCCAGCCGGGACAATTGTCTTAAACCAGGCAGGGACCAGAACTGAAGCAAAGCCTGCTGCCCACCCCCACTTCCAGAGGCTCCGGAACTCCAGGAAACACTCCACAGAAGAGGCCCAGACCTCCTCTAGCTCTGGTGTAGCCTAGTCTTAAGAATGGGACCAGAGCCCACCCAGGTTCAAATCCCAAATCCCCACTATTAGCTGTGTGACCTCGGGCAAGTACCTGAAGCTCTCCGTGTCTCACTTTCCCCATCTGTAAAATGGGCACAGGTAATACACCTCTTTCCCTCAGAGAGGTGTAAAGATAGAATGAGTTCATCCACATAGAGCACCGAGAACCTGATGGCAGTCAGTAAGCATAAGGAGCTTTCCCTCCTGATGGCTCCTGCTGGGGGTTGGAGCCGGAGGCAAGTGCTTTACAGGTCAATTAACTGCAGAAATGAATGAAGCTCCGGAGAACCCATTCCCACCCTCGCCCCTCGGCGGGGCAGTGGGCTGGAACTGCGGTCCCCGGTGCAGGGAGGTGGAGTGTGGCCGCCGCTGATGAGGCCGATAAGCCACGACTCGGCCGTCCTCGTGACCCGAGCCCTGAGGCCCGGCCGCCGCCCCCTGACACCCCCCGCCCCCGACTCATGTACCCAGAGCCAGGCCTATCTCGGCCATCGCTGGCCCTCGAGCCAGGCCCACCCTCCCTCTGACCCCCATAGGGCGGGGCAGGTGACAGACACAGCCTGCAGACCCCAGGAGCCGCTGCTCCGCCAGGAAGGAGGGGGGTTGCGCCCGCACTTCCTTTTGCAGCTCCCTGCGCTGCTCCGCTCCACCACGCATCATCCTGCCCAAGGCCACCTCCTCGGCAGTGCTCAGCATCCTCCACCCTTCCCTCCCTCGAGGACCTCCAGCCTCCCTCCTCTCCTCTCCCGCTCCCAAAGCCCTTTCCCTGCCCTGGGTCTCCCCAGTCCCCCCACCCCCACATGCCCCCAGAGCCAGGCCTGTCTCAGCCATCACTGGCCCCCCAAGGCCAGCGTCTTTTCCATCTTCCAAATATCAGGGCAAGATGTTATCTATTTAAAAATCTGAAAACAACTTCCAAAAGTATTAAAACACCTTCAAAAGAACCACGTTTCTTCTTTTGGAATTGATTTGAGACAAAAGACATAAGGACGGGGAGCGAAGAAGGACCAGGGAGTAGCCTCAGCATTACCCCAATACCTCTCATGGCTCTTTTCATTTTACTTATTTTTAATAGGTAATAAGTGCACATGGGAATAATTTAAGTGTTCCAAAGGGTATTCAGTAAAATCAAATCTCCTCATAACAATCAAACGTGCAGAAACCTTGATTGGATTCTGATTTGGGGAGAAAAGTTAGCCATAAGAGATATTTTCTTGACAATTAGGGAAATTTGAATTTGCATAAGATGTTAGAAAATATTAGGGAATTATTATTTATTTGCAGAAATATGCAAATGGAATTGTGATTACATGGAGAAATGTCCTTTTTAGGCAATGCATACTAAAGGATTTAGGAGCTAAGTGTTTTTTTGTTTGTTTGGTTTGGTTTTTTTGAGGTATCAGGGCAGGGGACTAAACCTGGGACCTTGTATGTGGGAAGCCAGCACTCAACCACAGAGCCACATCGGCTGCTCTTGAGTTGGTTTTTACCTTTGTTTGCTTGTTCTTTGTTTGTTTGTTTGTTTGTTTTTAGGAGGCACCAGGAACTGAATACGAGACCTCCCATGTGGGAAGCAGAGGCTCAACCGCTTGAGCCACATTTGCTCCCAGGAGCTGTGTTGTTTTGATGTCTTAAACTTAATTCCAAATGGTTCTGAAAACTTCACCAAAGAAAATAAATGACAGCAGATGGAGCTCAGTGGTTGAGCACCTGCTTCCCATGTATGAGGTCCTGGGTTCAATCCCTGCTACCTCCTTAAAAAAAAAAAAAAGAATGGCAAATAAGCACACAAGAAAATGATCTACATCATTATCATTAGGGAAATGCAAGTTAAAACCAAGATGAGATCCCACCAAGCTCCTATTGAAATGGCTGAACAAGCAAATAAAACTCCAAAACCCTCTGGTAATCCCACATGTTGGTGATGATGCAAAGCAATTGGAGGGAATACAAAATGGCACAGCCTCTTTGGAAAAACAGTTTGCCAGTTTTTTAGAAAATGAAACATACACTTACCATATGAACCAACTATCCTATTCCTAGGTATTTACCCAAGAGATTTGAAAACTTAAGTTCTCACAAAAACCTGCACACCAACGTAAATACAGCAGCTTTATTTATAATCACCCCAAACTGGAAACTACTCAAATGTTCTTCAGCCAGTGAAGGAATAAAAAACTGCAGTACATCCATACAATAGAATACTACTCAGCAATAAAAAGAAACATGCTACAACATGGGATGAATCCCAAATGCTTTATGCTGTGAAGGAAATCAGATTCAAAAGGTTACATATGCAGATGTGGCTCAAGCAATTGGGCTCCTGCCTACCACATGGGAGGTCCCAGGTTTGGTTCTCGGCGCCTCCTAAAGAAGACAAGTAAGAAAACAAGCTGACCTGACAGGCTGGCATGGTGAGCTGATGCAACAAGATGACACAACAAAGAGACACAAGGAGGAAAATACAACAAGAGACACAACAAAGCAGGGA
>JAQZBX010073231.1:0-14940 GCA_029593785.1 Cabassous unicinctus | reverse complement strand
AGTCCGTGAATACTTGAGAGCTGATTTTGAACTAGATGGTCTCTGTGGTTACTTTGCTTAGTTTATTACTTTGGTCCCTACTAGGGGTTGAATTGTGTCCTCCAAAAAAGACACGTTGAGCCTCAGAATGGACTTAGTTAAGAAGAGGTCATCCTGGAGTAGGGTAGGCCCTTAATCCAATATGGCTGGTGCCCTTATAAGGAAATGGAAAGAGGCACAGACACTGGCACACAGGGCAGAAGACTGGGTGAGGATGGCGGCACAGACTGGAGTTAGGTAGTCAGAAGCCGTGGAGTCCCAAGGAGTGCGGCCGCCACCAGAAGCTGGGAAGAGACCAAGAAGCCATCAGAGAGAGCAGGACACGCTGACACCTTGACTTCAGACTTCTAGCCTCCGGAAATGTGAGAGAGTATGTTTCTCAGCACTTTGTCTGTTTTAAAGCCCCCGTGCTTGTTACTACAGCCCTAGGAAATTAGTAACCAAATCTTTCTGCATCAGAATGGCCTTGGAGCTTGTATAAAACTGCAGATTCCCAGGCCCCACTTTCAGAGATTCTGATTTAGCACATTTTGACCAGGGCCAGGGAATCTGTATTTTTAACGAGAAGCCCAGAGGATTCTAACCTGCCACTATTGCATTAAAATGCACTATTAACAAGTTTAAAAGTCATGGATTCAATTGCAGCCCAAGGCAGTTAATTGGTAACTTGGTGGCCTCCATCGGCCTCTCATGAGGATTCTGGTAAATGGGGGTGAGAGGCAGTGGGATGGAGAGAAAAGACAAGGGCGTGGGGGCCGGAAGATTCGGTTTCCAGTCCTCAGCCCATTATTTATCAGCTGTGTGACCCGGGGTGAATGTCCCTGGGAGCCTCAGTGCCTTGCCTGTGGAATGGAGACCATAATTCATGCCTTGCTTATGTAACTGGGTCACAAGGATCAAATGAGAAACAACTTTGTGAAACATTACATGTTAGAAGTCACAATGTGTTTATAAAGAGGCCGTTTTTTCCCCTTCAGTCTCATGATGGCATCCTCCGCTCCAAAGGAAGCCTGGGCAGCTGGAAGGGCAGACTCCAAATGGCCAGCGCCATGCCCCCGGAAGGCAGCTGCCGCCAGCCCCACCTGCATCTGTGAAAAGTGAGGACCCTGGGGCTCCATCCTGAACCAGAATCCCTGGGGGTGTAGGTGGCAGTCCCATTTCAACAATGCCAGAGCTCACTCTTAGGCATATTAGAAGTGGGAGAGTCGCTGGGTATGGAAATAATTGTTTTTGGGGCCTAAGAGCTGATTGTGGCCCTGCAGGCCTCTTTCTTACTTCTGCTGGCCCTCAGAAGATGTGTTGGAGCCTGAGCCGCTCCTCTTTTCCTTCCCTTCTCCTCTGTCCTGTCTACTCTTCTCCCTTTTGCCATGGCTGGTCCAGCTGCACGCTCTTGGAGCCTTTGCCCTCTGCTCCAAAATCCCTTCCCTCTGCCAAAACACATTCCTTTCCTGCCAGGATCTCAAGCCACATCCCGTCCTCAAACCCAGTTCAGATGCAGGTGTCCAGTACAGGTTCTGGCCCTCTCAAGACTCAGCTTTTTTTTTTTTTTTTTAAAAACACATTACATTTTATCAAAGCATTCCTAGAGAGCAAGAGTTTAAGGAAAGATGGGACATTCCAGTGGTCATCAGGTCGCCAGGTCAGTAAGGATGATAATTTGGACAAGGCTCCCATGTCTCCCAACCTGTGTAGCCTGCATGAGCCAGGCCAGCAGGTCTTCACGCCCGTCAGCCCCATTGCGAGTGGCTGATTCCTGGACTCATTACCCCACCCCTTCTTCTATGCTCCAAAACAAAGCAGCAAGGAGTCTCCTCTCTCTGCACATGGAAGATCTCCTTCCTCTGGCTTTTCATCATTTTATTACCCAGCTCCAGAGAGCATCCGTCTTGGCCCTGGACTGATAGGACAGTCAGATTTCCTCATGCCTTCGATTCATTGTCCCGGCAGCTGGCAGCTGCCCTCCTGGGCAGGGCCTGGGCCAGGGGGCCCTGTTTTTCTCTTTCCCAGTTTCTGGTGTAACAGTGTGCTCATTGAATCAGAATTCTCAAGGCCAATGTTTCCCCAAAGCAACATTAATGAAAACTCATTCCATGAGAACTGTATTTTGATGAAGGCAGTGTGTCTTCAGCCAACATTTTTTCAAGGGTTGTTTTTGCTTGGTTTGAAGGATGATTTAAAAAAAAAACAAAACAAAACACGAAAACTAATTCCTTTTAAAATGGGAGGAGAAGAAAAACGGACAGGGGGTTGAAAAGATAAAATTGGGGGTGTGGTGGGGGGTGAGGTAAACACGAAGGTATTTTAGTGGTTTCCAAAAGTGGATGGAAGGTAACAGAAACTGCACTTGGGAAGACATCAAAGTCAGGCAGCTAAGGCGAGAGAATCCTGGAACTAAGTGAGACTGGAGCACCACATAGTTGCTCCTTTATGATAGTGTGGTATTCCATGGCTTCCAGAAAAACTGTTAGGAATAATAGGCTGGTGCATCTTATCAACCTGTAAAACAAGAGTCAGCAATTGCAGACTGATGCCTGCTTTTGTAAAAAAAACTTTTATTGGAACAGAGCCATGCCATTCATATTGTCTACAGCCGTTTTCACCCTGCAACAAAAGAATAGTTAGGACACAGAACATAAGGCTGGCAAACCCCAAAATATTTGCTATCTGGCCCTTTACAGAAAAAGTTTGCCCATCACTGGTCTAGAGTGCTGTATCCCCTAGAACAATTTACAAACTTATTTCCTTAGCAACAGAATGCATTTTTAAAAAAGTATTTTAAAGGTAGAAGCCCACGGAATAGAAAAGAAGTTCTCTTTGTGGTAAAGTGATATGGGAAGGAATAGGAGTCATAAGGCCCACCAGCTCAGGCTTGTCCTACCCCCGCCCCCCTCACCCTGCAATGGTGTCTCTAGAACCCAAAGTTTCATGGAATATAGTCTGAAAATCACTTCTTGAGGACAGGGCACTGCCTTAAGTTTCATTTCAGGGGTTCTTAACAAGGGGTCTGTGAGCTTGAATTGAAATTCAAAAAACCATTATTCTTGTGGGGACGTGGTGGTGCGGGTGTGATTTATTTAATGAATACTACACAGTATAGCGTGGACTTAATAAGGGGTCTGTGGTTTTCACCTGACTGGCAAAGGGGTCCTGGAACAAAAAAGGTTAAGAACCCCTGTTGTATTTGCTTATTTCAGTGACTGGCACATACAATGCACTCAAGACCTGTGAGATGGATGAACGTAGAATGAAGGAGCCCCCAAATCCCTGAGGTGGCTGTTGAATCTCTCTCAACCCTCTGTCAGCCAGACTCCTCACAAGAGTAACTTACACTCACTGACTCCTCTTTCCATACCCCTCACGTCACTGAGTTCTGACTCAGCTCCATCACTCTGCTGGAACTGTTTTTACCAATATAATATTCTTAACTATCACAGTCTATGGACATTTTCCAGTTCTTCTGTTCAGGTGACCCTTTGGGCATTTGATGATTCCTGAATCTTACTATCCTCTGTGCATCTCATTACACCTTAATCTCCTGGTTATTTTCGTCTCTCTCTGACCTTTGCTTCCCTGTCTCGGAAGAAGGCCCCACTTTCTCTGACCCCTCTTTAAATTATGGTGTACTTTATGCACTGACATCACCTCAACTGTCATCTAAATGTTGAGTGCTCACAAATGTCTATTTTAAGTTCAGCCTCCTACCTAAGTTTCAGACTTATTTATCTAGCCTTTGGCTAGATGGCTCTATCTGGCACCCCAAATTCAACTTGCCATGTTACCCCTGAGCTGTTTCCTCTTCAGGATTCTCTCTCACACTTGATGACACCATTACCTGGCCAGTTCTTGTCAATTTCTCTTCCATGATCTTGGCATCTCAAATCAAACAGCAAATTCTACCCATTTTCTGACATAAGGATTTCTTGATTCCCTCCCCTTCTCTCCATTTCTTATCATCTCTCTTAGGATGACTGCAGCAGTCTTCTCACTGGTCTCCCAAAGTTAACGTTATCATCCAGTCTCCATTGTGCAGCTAGAGGGACCATGTTCCTCACCAGTCCCCCAACACTCACATACACGTGAGCGATCCATGGCTTCCCAGTGCACATGGCATGCAGGACTAAATCCATTGACATGGGCCCTGTGTGTCTTTCTGATCCCATCCAGCATACTTTCCTCCACTCACAGCCTGCCACACCAAGCTGTCTCCATTACTCAGACATGGCGTGCTCCTTCTGACCAAGAGCCTTTATTCATACTGTTCTCTCTGCCTGGTGTAGTATTCCTTAATATCACCTATTCATCCCTTGACTCTTAGCCCAGCCACCACTTTCTCCGGGACGCCTCCTTCTCTGAGCAGATCAAGTCCAGCCATCATGAGTTCCCAGGGACCACGAACCTCTCCTCCCTGCAGCTCTTGTCAAACGTGTAATTTTACGTTTGTTCTTTTAAGTACTAGATGTAGATCTCCACCCACTCTTCCAAGGATCCCTGAATATCTGTAGCATCTAGCACAAGGCAGACACTTTAGTACAAATAATTGGTGGTGAATGAAATGGCTTCCCCTGCCTCCGGCCTTATTCCCCTCGAATCTACCCAGAACACATTCTACCTAAAATACCCACCAGACCATGTACCTGCACTGCCTTTAAATGGCTCCCCATCACCTGCAGGATGAAGTCAAGCCTCATCATGATCTTTACCATTCTCTGGCTTCATCTCCTGCCTTCACTTTAAGCTCCAGCAGCCCAGGTCCACCGTCCTCTTTCCATCACACACCACACACAATGCTAGGGGCCTTTGCTCCTTGTACATATGATACCAGGATTCTCCAATTGTTAACAGTTTCACCACATTTGTCCCCTCTCCCCATATATGTGGGTGTGTATACACTTGGGGGAGCATCTGAGAGTAAGTTGTCACTTCACTCCTGAATATTGCAGCAGGTATCATCTAAGAATAAGATCATTCTCTCCCATCACCATGACGTAATATTCTCTAAATTGTCCCAAGAGTGAGTTTTATAGCTTTTTGTTTTGTTTTGTTTTGCTTTGTTTTCCTGATAGCTCATCTCATCCTCCGCACCCCCCTCCCTGCATTTGGTTTTGCCAGCTGTACTTCTTTGTTTCCACACTGATTTGGGGAGAGACTGTGAGCTGTACATCAGAACCCACATCTTCTTCTACCTGAGGACACAGTTTGATTTCATTTCTGGGCCTCCTTGAATTTGGGTGTGGCCAAACAGTGGAGTTCTAATGCTAGTGATGGGGGCAATTTCCTGACTCTCTTAGTTAATCAGGCTCTTAAGACAAGTAACACAAAATGAATTGGCTTAACAACAGGAATTTACTGGTTCACAGTTTCAGAAACTAGTAGGCTTGCTTCCACCTGGACAGCAGTGTTCTGGCTGCCTGGCAATCCTTGGGTTCCTTAGCTTTCCCATCACATGGTGATGTCCTCTCCTTTTTCTTCCAGATTCTCCCTGACTTCTGGCTTCAAGCTCCTCCCCATGACTTTCTCTCACCACGTCTGAATTTCTGCTGCTTATAAATGACTCCAATAATCCAGATTAAGATCCAACCTCATTCAGTTGGGCCACACCATAACTTAAAATACCATCTTCAAGAGATCTTATTTAGAATGAGTTTGCACCCACAGGAATGTGATTTAAGCCTAGGAACATGTTTTTTTCTGGGGTGCATAACTCAGTCTGCCACACCAGCCAAGGCTTTTAAGAAGTAGGTGAAGAGCTTCCATGCTCTCTTCTTCAGCCACCTGAATGTAGACAACGAAGACATGGCTTTATGGGACAGTGCAACCACAAGATAGAAGGATCTCCAGGCCATCAGATCACTGGGTAGGGGAGTGTCTCATGCTAACCAGGAATACCTACCTGTCTTGGATTGTTAGGTGAACAAAAAATACACCCTCATTATGCTTAAGCCTTTACACATTGGGGGATCTGTTTGTTTTAGCAGCCAATAGTACCATATGAGGTTTAATGATCCTTCTATAGAAAAGGGTTAGATAGAACTTCTCATCCAGAAGCAGAGTGAGAAGCGCAGGAAGATCCCTGGATATCAGGGTGTCACAGGCTGGGAAATAGGTGGTCCCAGGAACTGAATCCCTGAGCCAGAGGTGCAAGAGCTCCAGGTCATGGAAACTCTGATCCCAAATCTCTACCTTCTAACATACATGAGTGTGCTTGTGTCTAATCAAGCCTTTGCACAATATGGATTCGATTTATATCTTAAGTGACATCAGAGAAGACACTTGACATGGAAGCTTTTTACAAATGAAGGAGGATAAACAAAATAAAAAGAGAATACCCTTTAAAGTTTGGTTTGACAATATGAAAGTCATATGAATAAATAATTCCCGTCATTATGTAAACCTCTCATTTTGTCTAAATACTATAATGCATGATAATACGATTTATCATTAAATATGTCAGATTTTCTTTGTTGTTAATTTATTTGATCACAATTCCAAACTTTGTTCTTGAACATACAGCCTTCATTGTTTGGTGTTCATGTTGCTGCTCCCAGCTTAAAAAATTAGAGGTAAACTTACTCACCACCCTCCTGCCATAAAAAGCTTTATAGCTAAGTAAAATTAGATTCTTCATAATTGTTTTAGTTTTCAGCCACATGGACTGAATTGGAAAGTTGCTGAGGAGAAAGAAATGTGGCTGAGCCAGAGGTTTGAGGCTTTGGATGGGTCCTCTGGTCCCACGGAACCCCGGAAGCTTCCTGCCACACGCAGGGTCAGTTAGCCTAAGCTGGAATTTGCCAGTCAGATCCTGACTTTGTCTCCAAGCATCTTGGTGCATTTAATTAATTATATAAAATCAATGAATGACACTGAAGTGTTCTGGCAGAGTTACTCTGCGGGAAATCTCACCACTTCACATCAGATGATGATAAAATAATAACAGTATCTGACATTTATTGGGCATGTACTATGTGCCAGCTGCTGTGCTGTTTTACATCTCATTGAATCTTTGCAACAATACCATGAGGGGAGGAGCATTGCTCCCCACTTCCTCCCCTAAACTCGGAGAGGATATGGAATTTGCCCAAGGTCACAGAGCCTGCGAAACTGGGACTGACCAGTAAATGAGCTCAGTCGCCTCATTGGCCTCTTCCAACTTCTCTCTGCCTCTCTTTCTATCTATACCCTGAGATAAAACCAGTCTTGGCTGAGGCAATACTGTACGATAGGAGAATTTTGTGTATCTGCCCTTTCATCTCCTTGAAGGTTTTGGGAAAAATATATATATATATATTTTTTAAAGATTTATTTATTTATTTATTTATCCCCCCCTTGCTGCTTGTGCGTGCTGTGTCCATTCGCTGTGTGTCTTCTCCGTGTCTGCTTATCTTCCCCTTGCTGTGAGGTTCCGCTGCATCAGTCCCTCGTGCCGCGCAGGCCGGCCTGCCCTCACAAGGAGGCCCCGGGAAGTGAACCCGGGGCCTCACACGTGGTAAACGGGGGCTCTATCGGTTGAGCCACACCCGCTTCCTGTTGTGAGGGCTTGCTGCATCAGCCCACTAGGCTGCGCGGGCCGGCCTGCCCTCACAAGGAGGCCCCGGGAAGCGAACCCGGGGCCTCCCATATGGTAAACAGGGGCTCAATCGACAGAGCCACTCCAGCTTCCCCGGTTTTGGGAAAATTGACATTGATTTAAGGTGGGGTTGGAGGGCTCTCACTGCATCTGTCTCATTCATTCAACAATTATTTATTGAGAGTGTGCCATGAGCTGGTATGTGAGGGCAACCCAGTTCTCAGAGCTTATGATCTAGTGGAGGAAGAAGAAGTGTCTACAGTAGTTGCAATACAGTGGGATAAGTGCTATGAGGGGAGAAGTATAGGAGTCCTTGTGACTCTCCAACCTAAATTTGGGGGCAATCAGGGAAGGCTTCATGGAGGAAGAGGCATCTATGCTGAGACCCATAGGATAGGAGGGAGTAAACCAAGAGAAGAGGGAAGGCAGAAGAGTGTCCCCGGTAGTAGGAACAGCACAGAGTAAAGGACATGGATGAGGAGAGTCTGTTACCTACAGGCTGTTGACAGTATGCTGGTTCCACCAGATGTGGCAGTTTGATATTATTGATGAATTCCAAAAAGAAATACTGATTATGTTTATAAACTGGTCTGTTCCTCTGGGCAAGTGATACCCTTAGATTGTATTGAATTCAGAGGTTTCACTTTTACTTGAATAAATGATGATTAGTGTTTTGATTGGGCCAAGTCAGTAGGATGTTGAGTCCCCACCCACCACAGAGAAACTGCACCACAGAGAAGGGAGGTGGGAGTTTTCATCCTGGAGCCTGGGAAGTAAACACATAGAGAAGCAGATACATGAGGAAGGAGAGAAGGTTCTGAAGCAGGCTTCATATAAGGAATGAATAGATAGATCTGAAACCTGGCAAAAAGACCATGTGGACATCAATACCCCAAGATGGCTGCTGGAAGATCCTCACGAGATTTTTCCCAGAAGCCAGGAGAAGCTCCAGATAATTCTCCCAGGACATTATCATTGGCCCCTGCTGGGGAATTGATGGGTAGGGTAATCAATCAAAACAGCAAACACCTGGGACTCCTGCCATGCCATTAGCAAAGGGGTGGAATAATTAACAGTTTAAAAGGCAGGCACAAAGGTCAAATCGCCCCTTCTGCTCCTGTTCCTGACCCCTGTTGCCCTCCTGTCCCCCTGCTCCCGCTCCCGATGGCTTCCACGCCCTGCTGCTGTGCTTGGGGCCCTCATGGCTTCTGCGCCCTGCTCTCGCCATGGCCCCCTGCGCGGATTAACACGCAAGTAAAACCTGGGAATTTATAATCTATAATGGGAAATTGCTGTCTATAAATCAGCCCTCTCTATCACTTTTCAGCCCCTTACCCTCTACCCAGGACCTGTGATCTGCTATTTTCTCCCATTTCTCTTCTCTCCCTACCTTAATAAATTACTGGCCTCACTCACCTGACATGCTCTGAAATTCATTTCTGCAGCATAAGTCAAAAACCTTGATTAAATCTGGTAACAGTTCCATTAGACACAGCAGAGGCCCCAGGCAGAGAGTCGAGCTGTTTGCCTGATAGTCTACAACTGGTCTTTTGGAGAGAGCAGAGAAGCTGAGCCCAGGAGAGAAACGAGTCCCGGGAAGAGAGGAACCCAGGAAACCTGAACCCTTGCAGAGGTCGGCAGCCATCTTGCTCCAACACGTGACAACAGACTTTTGTGAGGGAAGTAATTTATGCTTTATGGCCTGGTAACTGTAAGCTTCTACCCCAAATAAATACCCTTTATAAAAGCAAACAGATTTCTGGTACTTTGCATCAGCACCCCTTTGGCTGACTAGTACACCAGATAAGCACTGAGTGGTCCTTTCCAGAAAGTTCTCCTCTGGCTACTACAGTGCCTGATTTTCTTAGCATTGATCCATTACAAATATTTCCATCAATAAGATTTATTAAGTATATACTGCACAGAAGTCACTGGGTGAAGTACTAAGGAGACTCCAAAGAACTCTGAGATTCTACATCTACCTTCAAAGAGCTTATTAAGTGTAAAGTTGGAATATACTAGAAGAAACTTTAATGATGCAGGCATTTAGAAAAGAGGAAGAAAAATGTAAGGATGAGACACTCAGGGCCTGGAGGCAGATCCTAACTCCCCCCTCTTACTAGCTCTGTGACCTTGCCAAGTTACTTAGCCCTTCTGAGACCCAGATCCCCATCTATAAAATTGGAATAATAAAATGTCCTTTTCAGGACTGCTGCAAGGATTAAACGGATAAATGCATGTACAGCACTTAGTGTGCTGCTCAGCCCAGAACCAGCGCTCAATAAATGTTTTAGCCATTATGATATTATTGCAATTAATTCACTCCATAAATACTTGAGTGCCTGCTCCACAATAGCTTTCATTCTTTTTATGTCCCACCCTTCTGGCTTCAAACCACAGCAGCCATTGCCCTGGAGCCTGACTCTCCTCCCTGCATTGAATTCTACTCTCAAGTCAGTGTTCTCTCTCCAAAGAAGCATAAATCACCAGCCCCAGGGAAGCTGGTTCCCCTGTCTCACACACAGGCCTGCAAGTCTCTGCAGCACCTCTCTAAATGTCCCTGGACTGTTTTTATCCCACCACACACAAGTATTCTCATCCACCTGGCGGCTGACAGTCTACCATCTAGTGGCACCTTTTAGCATGTTATTTTATACTTTTATTTATTATTGATTTCATTAGCATCTAACATATACTGAGCTCATCATATGCACTGGCAATGGCCTTGCTTGGGGCATAGAGGATTGTTAATTCAGGGTAAGATATCTAGCCTTCAACCATTTCTATGGAGTGCAGGCTCAAATACAATCAGTAACCAAAAGCATATTTGTTAAAAATAAAAACTAAGATATAGCCAGTTTTACCCATTAAAGAGCAAGTGAGGACTTGTTGTATAATAGTTTTAAAATAGCAACCTTAAAACAAATAAAGTCTTATTTATTTGTTTGCATATTTATTTACATAAGGCTGTCTCCAAAGTTTCCATACCCAGTGTCTGAGAAAACTGGGGCACCACTGAGAGAAGCTGGGCAATGATGATATGGGAGAGCAGGTTTGGTGGTGCTAGTGGGGAATGGTAGGTTTGGAGTTGTGGACAAGTTTATTTCAAGGCCACGGGAGGGCATACAAGTGAAAATGTCCAATCAGGCAGTTGTTAGTTTGGGAACTGAGTTGATAAGAAGGGCAGGGCAGAAGTAGATACAAGCATCTTTCCCAGAGGGGCAGCCATGCCTTACATAAATACCTCCTGGCTTCAGAAGTCCCGTGAAGGGGCAAACATTTTGCCTGGCTGAGTAACACATTGCCAAGGCTTCTTAGACTTCTCCACCCAAGAAGGAAGAGATTAGCTGAGACCCAAGGAGTAGGGACTGCAGCTCTCAGTCACTGACCTTCGAAGCCTCCTCCTTTATCTTCATAACTCCTGTGAATTTTGCATTCTATTCCACAGTATACAAATAAGATTTTAAATTACCGCCAAGTAAAACTGCCCGTGCTTCACTAGGATAAATTATCCTGGGCACTTCCCCATGGAAGGGAGCTCACACTTTAGCTTGAAAAGAAAGGCATTCAACCAGGAATTTTTTTTTTTTTTTGAGGGGGTGGGAATTCCATCATCAGATTGACCAGCCAATTAACAAGAGAAGCCATAGGGAGGGAGTAGGGCATCAGACCCTCCAGCCAGGAAGGGCAGGTCTGGTTGCCTGGAGGGTAAGGTGGTGGAAGGTGTGCCTGGGTGACAGGAGGTTTGGGGGCCAAATAGGATGGAGAGAAGGACCATGGAAGGTATAAAGCAGTGTAAGGAAGCCGGAGCTTGGCAGTGTCTGTTGAGCACAAATGGAAGGAGGGGGGCAGTCTCAGGATGTGGGGTCAGGGCACTGTTGGCCTTGGGTCCCTAAGGACCACGGACATGATGGATTTCTCTCCACAGTGGAAACAGATTGCCAGAACTGCTATCCTACAGCATATTTCGCTGGCAGATTGGGTGCAATTTTTCCCGAGATGGGGGTGTTTCAACTGGGAGAGGAGAGGGGGGCTGGGGGAAGACAGCTGTCAGCTTCTGTGTGACTTTGAGACATCTCTTGCAGATGTGGGCAGAGCCAGGGCTTCCAATTCCCTGAGCCACTGGCAATTCACCACATCCAGGGATGGGGGAGGGAGGGCACTGGCAATCCCATTGTACTCGAGGGTCGAGAGGCTTCGGACAGCAGCCTCAGGATAGGTTCACTTTGCCTGTGGTTGGAACATCTCTCCTTGCACCAAATTAAACCAATTTGATCAAAATCTGTAATGCAGAAGAGCATAATTAAGTTGAAGATTTTAATTAGGCACAGTTTTGATGAAACTTAACAGGAACCAGCAGGAACACTCTTACTATCTATTAAACATAATCTTGCCTGGTGAAGAGCTCTTCCACTGACGATCTTTAATGGCTGCCCAGCTCTCAGCTCTCTTGCTGGTGCTCCAGGCAGCTTGGAGGAAGGTGCAGGAAGGGGGAGGGGACAGAGAGTTGGAGTGGGTGGAGGGGATGGAAAACAGTGCATCTGTGGGGAGGTGTCTCCTTCAAAGAACTTTCGGGGTACCAATTATTTGCTTTTTATCTGCCAAAGTGGAGAAATAGTGAAGAATTACACTGAGGGCTGCTTTACAGTAATGAGTCAGGAAGGAGAGGGATGGGCTCCCCACTGGCTGAGAGGCACCTCTACTGGTCTTCTCTGCATTTAATCACTTCAAGCCTCTCAATTTCACTGCCACGAAACTTGAATCTTCTCCTGGACTCCCAACAGAAAAGCCAGAAAGAAGGCCTCCAGGAAGAGGTCTGGGAAGAGCCCTCAGCCCGCAGGACTGGGGGCTCAGAAGGGCGAGGTCCCAGGCTGACTGTTTCCCCAGCACAGCAGGGAACACCCAATGACTGAAGGAACGACTAAAGCAAGAAAGGAGTAAGTGATTAAGCCTTGAACTATCCTGGCAAAGACAAGGAGGCACGAGTATGGTCCAGCATGGCTGCTATCTTTTTTTTTTTTTTTTTTTTTTAAAAAGTGCCTGTGCTTAAAAAAATCCTCCCCTCCTTGCTCGTCTCTCCCTTTCTTCCTTTATCCTACAAAATGTTTACTGATGCCTCACTGTGTGGCAAGCACTATACTGAGCAAAGATATTCTCTGGCAAATAAAGAGTCCAAGTTCCCTGCTCGCAGGAGAACCAAAAGACTAGTGAGAGGGACCAGCCATGGGCACTTATTCATGAATTGTGAGAAGCCCTGGGAAGGAATGACAGAAGGTCTTACTTTGGCTCCGACAAGGGGTGGGCAAACCTCAGCCATGAAGCTAAATCCGACCCTCTGCCTATTTTTGTAAATAAAGTTTTATTGAAATATAGCCACACCTATTTGTTTACATGCTGAAAATGGCTGCTTTTGCTACAATGGCAGAGCTGAGCAGTTGTAAGAGACCTCATGGCCCCCAAAGCCTAAAATATTTACTTTCTGGCCCCTTACAGAAAAAGTGTATTGATTGCTGGCTTAGAGGTCAAGCAAGCCTCTCTGAGAAGAGGAGGTTTAGTGCAGACCGGGATAAGTAGCCTTAAGCCAGGTGAGGAGCTCCGTCCAGACAACGGAGGAGGAGTGAAGCCTCTGCAATGGCGATGAGTTTGGTGTGTTCCAGGACCTGGAAGAGTCATTTGACTGGAGGGTGGTGAGAGAAGGCACAGCACCTGATAAGTTGAGAGAAGGGAGGACCATCTCACCCCAAACCTTATAATTCAGATCCTGAAAAGGTAGATTTGGATGTGATTCTGAGTACACTGGAAAACTGCTGGAAAGTTTCAAGCAGGGGCATGAAATGCAGTAATTTTTAAAGAGCCCCCTGGCCTCTGCAGTGAGAGTGGCTTGGCGGGTGACAGGGCAGGCTCCTGTTAGATAAGGCGAGAGTGGGCAGTGCTTGGGTCAAGGCCATGTCAGTAGAGCTGGAGAGTTGTGGGCAGATTTGGGCTATGTTTTGGAGGTAAAATGGATTAGATTTAGAAATGGATTGAGCCAGTTCTTGGCTGGAGTGAATGTGGTACCGCTTCCTGAGATTGTGGCAGGAGAAGGGTGGCTGCATAATTTAAGAGTTCAGTAGTTTTTGTCTTCGTTGAGTTGAGATTTGTGTGAGAATCCAAGTAGAGATGACAGGGAGACAGTTGGATATATGACCCTGAAGTACAGATGAGAGGTCCAGGCTGAAGATAAAGATTTGTGAGTCATCAGCATACAGATGGTATTTAAGCAATGGGGCCGGAGGAGCTCACCTAGGGCGGGAGGTAAAAAGAACAGGAAAGAGGATGCTCAACTGATGACTTTCTGCAGGCTGAGCCTCCATTTGGCCTGTTAGTCATTGCTATTTATCAAAGCATCAGACTGAAAGTAAATTACTGAAGGAACTTAATTAAGGAACATGCTTAAAGAAATGCAATGAATTACTCTTAAGCATATGCAGTTACACTGAGATGGCTCCCCAAAAGTGGTTTCAAGTGGAGGACCTGGCATTTCTTTATATAATGAATATATAAGTCGCATTTGCATTGCTGAAATAAGCATGAAGATTTGCCCTTCTAAGCATTTACACATCCCTCTGCAAGTTAACTGATTGTTGAGTTGTTTAATGTGGTAGTTCCCCATCACAGCTGGCCAGCAAAGTCATCTGGCCAGTTGGTTTAAAACTACGGGTTTCCTGGCCCCACCCAGAAAGATTAAGTTGGTCTGGGTTAAGGTCCCAGGAATCTGTGTTTTTAAAGAAAGACCCAAGAGATTCTGATAAGGGAAGCCATGGGTTGGCATTTGGTAACCACAGTTTTACAGGATATTTCAAAGGCAAGCTCGAGATCTGTACCATCCAAATAACCATATCTTCTAAACTGTCAAGGATCTGAATTTGTGAGTTTGGGGTAAGATATGAATATTGTACTTATATATGCAGTGGAATTATTGATTTGTGACATGCTTGTCTCCCTCCTTTGCCTTTCTCTTTCTCCATCCTCACCAAGGCCTTCATAAAAATCTTTTGGTCAGTCGTCCTCACACATGCACATAATGCCTCTCTCTCTGTCTTTCTATCTCTTTCCCATTTGCACATATGCACACTGTATTAGTCAGCCAAAGGGGTGTTAATGTGAAATACCAAAAATAGGTTGGTCTTTATAAAGGGTATTTATTGGGGATAGAAGTCTACAGTTACCAGGCCATAAAGCATAAGTTTCTTCCCTCACCAAAGTCCATTGTCACGTGTTGGAGCAAGACAGCTGCCGACATTTGCCCAGGGTTCAGACTTCTTGGGTTCCTCTCTTCCCGGGGCTGCGTTTCTCTC
>JAQZBX010073230.1:0-14946 GCA_029593785.1 Cabassous unicinctus | reverse complement strand
CCACATTCTGTAATGGGACAGTAAGAATCCCCTGAGTACAGGGGCACAGTGACTAATGAAAGAAGATGGACCATTGATGGGCACTTGATATTGATGACTGAATTATAAACCTTTATCTTTGAAATTGAAACTTAGGCTAGCATTATAGGTTGCCCGAGTTATCTCCTGAGAGCCTCCTTATTGCTCAAATGTGGCCTCTCTCTAAGCCAAACTCAGCATATAAATACATTGTCTTCCCTCCCCACCCAGTGTGGGACATGGCTCCTGGGGATCAGCCTCCCTGGCACCAAGGGATTACTACCAATTACTAACTCGCAATGCAACTGGAAAAAGACCTGACCAAAAGGGGGAAAAGTTAAAAACAAATGAGTTTATACGTCTGAGGGACTTCAAAGTGAGTCCTGAAGTCATTCAAGATGTTATGCTTATGCATGACTCAGCAGGATCTCATTAACTGCCACAGTAAAAATTGCCTCAAATGGCAGGACTCCTGAGTGCTCTGGAGACATCCAGACACTACAGGTAAGGCTGACAGCTCAGGAGTTTGGTGCCCTGCAATTTCAAGCAAAATCTTGTCTACCACCAAAATAATTTTCTCTTTTTTGCTAATATTATTTACCTCTTATTCTATTTTTCCTATGCAATGACAGAGGATTCTAGTGCTATATGTCATCAGTAAATTTTTCCAAAAGTTTTTTCTATTTGTAAATATAATGTAAATAAGATATAAATTCCTCAGTTGTGTAGAGCTAGCATCTAAATAGCAACAGTAAAAATGTGAAGGGAAATCCTTTCTACCCTGGGATCATGAGACTTCTTTCTCTTGGCAATCTGGTAGTAGAAATACTATGGAAATGTTTCCCCCTTGGAATAAGGAGATCTTCAAGTAGTCTCAGCAACTAATCTTGGTAAAATGCTTTCAATTCCTTATTCTTCAGTTTTTTCATCTGTAATATGGTAAGTTTGAGAAAAGTTCTCTCATAAGTCTTCTGTATAAAATTTTATTGACACATCATTCATACATGTACATACATGAGCACTAAGTATATAGGAAAGTTGTAAACTTTCAGAACAAACATACATACCATCATACAGGGCTCCCATACTTCACCCCACCACAAACAACTTGCATTGTTGTGAAACGTTTCTTAAAACTGTGAAAGAGCATTGTCAAAATATTGCTACTAATTATAGCCCATATAAGCACGGGCTATAATTATATGTGTGGACCAGTGTGGGCTGGTCCATATTTTAGCAAGTGGGAATAATGCCGCTATGAACTTCAATATGCAGATATTAGTTCATATTCTGCTTTCAGTTTTTCTGAATATATTCATAGTAAATTGTTTGCTGGAACATATGGCAATTATATCTCAGCTTCTTGATGTATTGCCAGGGTGTCTCTCACAAAGCCCGCACCATTTTACATTTCCACCCACAGTGAAGGGCTGTTCTATTTCTCCACATCCTCTCCAGCACTTGTGGTTTTCAGTTTTTTTTTTTTTTTTTTTAATACTGGCCATTTCATAAGGTGTGAAATGGTATACAAATATAATTTCCTATTGCTAATAATGCTGAGAATTTTTTCATGTGCTTTTTGGTCCTATCTATTTCTTCTTCGGAAAAATGTCTATTCAAGTGTGTTGTTCTTTTTAAAATTGGGTGGCTTGTCTGATTATCATTGACGTATATGATCTCTGTACATAACATGGATATAAAACCCTTATTAGATATGTGGTTTCCAAGTATTTTCTCCAATTGAGAAAGCTGACAGTTAATGTTCTTGGCAATGTATTTGGAAGAACAAAAGTATTTAATTTTGAGGAGGTCCCATTTAACTAATTTTTAATTGCTTGGGCTTTGGGTGTAAGGTTTAAGAAACAACTGCCTGCCACAAGATTTTGAAGATGTTTCCCAATGTTTTCTTATAGAAGTTTATAGTTTTTAATTTTTATATTTAGGTACTTGATACATTCTGAGTTAATTTTTGTATAAGGTTTGAGATAGGGTCCTCTTTATTTCTTTTGGATATGGATATACAGTTCTCCCTGCACCATTTGTTTAATAGACTTCTGGCCTACCAGGGTAGGACTGACAGCCTTGTCAAAAATCATTTGACCATAAATGTGAGGATCTATTTCTGAACTCTCACTTGGATTTCACTGATCAACATGCCTATTTTTATGCCAGTACCATGCCCTTTTTGCCACTATAGCTAAGTAATATACTTTAAGGTCTGGAAGTGTGAGTCCTCCAACTTTGTTCTTTTTTTAAGATATTTTTGGGTACTCAGCACTCCCTGCTCTTCTAAATAAAGTTGCTAATTTGCTTTTCCATTTCTGTGAAAAAAGAAATGTGCTGGGATTTTTATAGGTATTGTGTTGCATCTATAAATCACTTTGGGTAGAACTGATATTTTTTAATTAGTTTTTTTATTTTTAAAGAAACATTAATTACATAACTGTTACATAAAAACTATATGAATTTAAGGGATTCACATATTCCCTACTCCCTCCCCCTCCCACACTTTCCCCTATTAACAACATCCTTCCTTATTGTGGTACATGTGGTACAATGCATGAACATGTATTGAAGCATTTCTACTAACCATGGACTATAGTTTACATTATAATTTACACTCTGTCCTGCACAATTTTGTAGGTTATGACAAAATGTATAATGGCCTCTATCCCTAGAATTGGATAGGGTTAATGATATTTAGTCTTCCAATCTGTGAACACGTAATGTCCTTCCATTTATTTAAGTTCTCTTTGGTTTCTCTTAGCAAAGTTTTGTAGTTTTCTGAATATAGATCCTTCATGTTCTTGACTATTCTTGTATCCCACTATTGCTAAATTCATATATTTTTTCTAATAGCTTTGTTAGGGATTTTTTTTGAGGATTTTCTAGATATAGGATTATATCATCACTGAATAGTGAAAGTTTTACTTCTATATTTCCTATCTTTCTGCATGTCATTAATTTTCTTATCTATTTGCTCTAACTAGAACTTCTAGCACATTATTGAATAACAATGGCGACAGTGGGCCTCCATGTCTTGTCCCTGATCTCAGCGAGAAAGAGTTCAATCCATGCTGAGTACAATGGTAGCTATGGGCTTTTCATCCCTGCACTTTATCATATTGAGAAGGCTTCCTTTTCTTCCTATCTTTTGGAGAGTTTTTATTAGAAAGGATGCTGTATTTTGTTAAATGCGTTTTCTGCATCAATCAAGATGAACATGTGATTTTTCTTCTTTAATTTATTAATGTAGTTTATTACACTGATTTTATTTCTTATGTTAAACCAACATTGACCATTGCACACCTGGGATAACACCCCTTGATCATGATGTAATTTCTTTAATTTGCTTTTGGATTCAGTTTGCAAGTATTCTTGTTGAGGATTTTTGAATTTATATCCATTAGAGAAATTGGTCTGTAATTTTCTTTTTTCATAGTATCTTTATCTGGTTTTGGTATTAGGGTGATGTTGGCTTCAAAAAATGACTTTGGTAATGATTTTTCCTATTCAATTTTTTGGTATAGGTTGAGTAAGTTAGGTATTCTTTTTTAATATATAAAATTTATTTTTGGTGTTATTTTTTATTTTTATTTAAATATTTATTTTAAACAAATCAATTTTATTGATACATATTAATAAAGCATACAATTCATCCAAAGTGTTTACACTTTCAATGCTATTTTGTATAATTATATAGCTGTGTATCATCAATTCAATCAATATTAGAGCATTTTCATTATTCATTATTTCAGTAATAATAAGCAAAAATAACAAACAAACAAGAAAATTTTGCACCTCCCAGTCGCTCTATGCTTCCCCTGCTGTACGTAGTTGCTATTTCTGGCTCTTCTTGCATTCATTCATTCATTCATTCATGTGCTAAACTTTGGAAATGAATAAACTACATTTTTAAAGAGTGCTTAGATTACAGAAAAGTTACATAAAAAATAAAAGGGATTCCCATATATACCACACCCTCTGGCCCCACATCTTCACTTATTAATAACACCTTACAATGGCATGATACATTTGTTACATTTGATAAATGCTTATTGAAGCATTTCCACTCTGATGGGTAGGCTAATTTGTCAACTTAGCCAGGTAATGATACCCAGTTGTTTGGTAAAGCAAGCACTGAACTAATTATAATAGAAGAGAATTTCATGGCCTTTAATCATCAGTGAGCTGGTTGCATAGATGCCTGGTTACATCTACAATCAACTGAGGAGATTGACATCAGCATATGTGGTGTCTCATCCAATCAGTTAAAGGGAAATGATTTCAGCATCATGTGAGAGAATTCCCATCTCTACCTCAGAGAACCAGCATTTCTTGGGTCCTCATCAAGGACCTTCATGGGAGGAACTGGTTTGCAGCCTGCCTTGAGGAATTTGGAATTGTGCACCCTCATAGTTGAATGAAAGAATTTTATAAAATCTCATACAGATATCTCTGTCGGTTCAGTTTCCTGAGAGAATCCATACTAATACAGCTTGGTACTGGGAGTGGTTCTTGAGAAATTGAATCTTAAAAATGGTATTTCATAATTGGTTCTGGGATTTTTGCAATTGGCTACCTACTGTGATGAGATTCTAGGGCAAAAAGACTCTCAACAATATTCAAAAGGCCACTGACAGTCCATGGCATTAGTTGGAAATAGGTACACAAAATATCACATTTGGGCACAACTACTTCCATGCCTATAAGAGGCAAGGATCTGGGTGAGAGTGTTTTTAAGACCTTCACAGAGTTTTGTGGAGTTAAAAGGCACAGTGGTGTTGGCTGGGTGTTCCTAAATATACTAGATGCAATTACCAAAGAAAGGGATGAGCTGGAGGCTGCAAATTTGCTACTTAAGTATCACATGAATGATATGAAAGTTTCTATGAGTGCTATGAAAGAAAATCTTGTTTTGTGCAGCCACAGACTTGAGATATCTGAAAACAAGACTCGGAGTCTCATTGTATGAATAGCAGAGTTACAATGGAAACTAAAATCTCACCCTTGCAGGGTGTCTACTCTTAAAGTGAGGGCATTGATCAGAAAGGAGTAGAACCCTGAGGATTGGGATGGAAACATATGGTTTGAAGATGATATCAGTGGGGACATTGAAATTCTAAATTCTATTGAGACTTTGCCAGATAAACCTGTAGCGGTCTGCACTGTGGAGACCCCTCGAAGTCAAACTTGCACCACCCAGCCTCTAGCCTGTCCCAGGGAGTCTAGGCCCCCTCCTTGCCCTGGAGCAAGTGCCACCTAACTTAAGCCTGCACTGCCCAATATCCAGCCTGCAACACAGAGTCTCCACCTCCTCCCTGCCCTGAAGAAACCATCACCCAACCTCACCTTGCCCTGATTAGTTTGCCATCCAACTCCTGCCTGAGAAGATTAATCTTCTCTCACCAGAAGAAACAGTAAAGGAATGCCCTGAGGTCCGAAGCTTGCAAGACATTTCCAATTCTTCTCCTTACTTACCCTTACCACCCATCTTTCCTTCCAGACCTATAACTACACTAAAATCACAAGCCCCTACAGGTGAAGTATACAGTGTAACCCATGAGGAAGCACACTCTACTTTCAAAGAACTGCATGAGATTTCCAATTTATATAGATAGAAATCAGGGAATTATGTGTGGGGATGATATTAAGGATATGGGATTGTGGTGGAAAGAATATAAAGTTGGATCAGGCAGAATTTATTGATTTGGGCCCACTAAGCAGAGATTAAAGTATCATTGCTGTAGCTCAATGGGTTAGAAAGGGCTTTAACAGTTTGTGTGGCTGGCTGAAGATGGGCCAAAAGATGGCCTAGATTGTCTGAGGTCACAATGGCCAATTTACCGTGCTATACTGTAGATGAGCGGATCCAAAAGCTTAGAGAGATTAGAATGCTAGAATTAATTCACCACTTAAGACCTGTCCACCCACCACAAGAGTGTCCAGGGGACACACCTTTAACCAGGACTGTTAGGAATAAGTTTGTGAGACTAACGCCATCTTCCCTACAGAGCTCTGTGGTTGCTCTTCTCCATAGGCCAGATATTACTGTGGTAACTGAATTCCTTGAACTAGAATCCTTAAACATTATGGGAAAGAAAGGATCCTGGGATGGAAGAAGACAAGTAGCAGCACTTAATTGCCAAAGACTAGGTGGGCATGGCTTTCACAAAGAAAGGCAGACTAAAAGCATATATCAAAACCGTCTGAGTTGCATAGACCTATAGTATTGGCTAATAGATCATGGAGTACCTAGAAGTGAAATAGATAGGCAGACTACTAAGTTCCCACATGATCTGTATAAGCAAAAGAATTCTAGGTCACATGAAAAAAAATCCTAACATGAATTACAGAAACAGAATCACAGACCCTAGTCACAGGAGCTAGTCAATTCCCACTTTGTATTAATGGGGTAACTTAGTTAAAATGATGAAAAAATATTAAAATTGTATTATTAACTATGTTCCATAGTTTATATTAGCTGAATTCTCCCCATATACCACACTTATTATTATTAACACTTTGCATTAATTTGATAAATTTGTAATAATTCATGAAAGGACGATTTTATCATTCTACTCTTAAATATAACCTATCATTTACAATAAGTTTCACTTTGCTGGAGAGTCCTATATTTAATCTGTTAATTTATATTCTAGTAACATATTGACAAGATAAATTTTCTTTTTTAAACCACTTTCACATATACAATTCAGTGCTGTTCATTACACTCAAAATAATGTGCTACCATCACCACTATCCAGTTCCAAAACTCTGTCATCAACCTAAGTAGAAATTCTGTGCAAATTAAGCATTGACTTCCCATTCTTTATACCCCAACCCAGTCCCTGGTAACCTATATTGTAGATTCTAACTCTGTGAGTTTGCTTATTCCAATTATTTAAAATTGTTGAGCTCATAAAACATTTGTCTTCTTGTGCCTGGCTTATTTCACTCAGCATAATGTCTTTAAGGGGTTTATCCATGCTTTCATGTATATCAGGACTTCATTTCTTTTCATAGTTGAACAATATTCTATTGTACATATATGTGTCTCACTTTGTTTATCCACTCATTGGTTTATGGACACTTGGGTTTCATCTATCTTTTAATAGTTTTGAATAATACCACTATGAACATTGGTGTGCAAATATATATTTTATTCCCTGCTTTCAATTCTTTTGTGTATATATCTATAAGCATAATTGCTGGGTCATATGGTAATTCTATAATTAGCTTTCTAAAGAACTGTCAAACTGTCTCCCACATGGATGTACTAATTTACATTCTCACCAGCAATGAATTAGTGTTTCTTTTTCTCCATATCCTTTCTAACACTTGCTAGCTTCTGTGTTTTTTTTTAATTGCAGTCATTCAAGTGTTTTGATTTGCATTTCTTAATAGCTAGTGATGTTGAGCATCTTTTCTTATGCTTTTTAGCCATTCAGATAATCTTTTGGGCAAATGTCTATTCAAGTCTTTTGCCCCAATTTTAACTGGGATATTTGTCTTTTATTGTTGAGTTGTAGAATTTTTTTCATATTCAGGACACTAAACCATATTTGGTAGTAACTGGTTGTCACTTTTATTGATCTTTTCAAAGAAAATATTTTTTGGTTTTTTTAATGTTATCTATTTTTTAATTCACCATTTTATTTATTTATCCTCTAATGTTTATTTCTTTCCTTCTGCTTCTTTTGGGGTTAGTTTGCTGTTTTGCTAGTTTTTCCAGGCATGCAGTTCGATCTCTAATTGGAGCTTTTCCTTTATTTTTAATGTAAGTGCTCAGGGGTATAAACTTCCCTCTTGTCACAGCCTTCATTGCACCCCATAAGTTTTTTTTTTTTTTCTTAGGAGGTACCAGGTATTGAACTGGCGACCATGTACATCCAAAGCAGGTGCTCAACCACTGAGCTATACCTGATCCCCCATCCCATAAGTTTTGATATGTTGTGTCCCCATTTTCATTCTTTTCAAAAATTTTCTGATTTTCCTTGTTATTTCTTTCTCTTTGACCCACTATTTGTTTAAATGTGTGCTAACAAACTTCATTCTGGATATTACAGTTTTATGTCTTTCAAAGAATTGGGAAATTTATGGCCATTATTTCTTTAAATATTCTTTCTGTCCCTTTTCCCTTCTTTTCTCATTCAGGGATACACATGACAGGTGGGTTTTTACACTTTTTACTATCACTCAAATCCCTGAGACATTGCTCAGTTTTTTCTAGTCTTTTCTCCCTGTGTTCTGACTATGATTTCAATCAGTCTTTTTGTTCATTATTTGTTTATTTTGCCCATTCAAATCTGCTGTTTCATGCCTCTAGTGTTTTGTTTTTCTTTATTTTTAAAGAAGCTTTAGATTACATAAATGTTATATCAGAAATATAGGGGAATCCCATATACCTCACCCCTCCCCCTCTGACACTTTCACCTATTAACATCATCTTTCATTAGTGTGGTACATTGGTTATAATTGATGAATAATATGGAAGAATTGCTACTACTAACCATGGTCTATACTTTACATTACACTTTGCACCACACAGTTTTATAGGTTTTAATAAAAGGTATAATGGATTGTATCCATCATTATAATATCATGCAGAACAATTCCAATGTCCCCAAAATACTCCCCATGTTACACACTTACTCTTCCTCTCCCTACCTTGAGAAACTCTGGTGACCACTATCCTTATATCAATTTTAAAAGCTCTTCCATTACTTGAATAAGAATAAATCTAATTTAGTCCATAGTTGTATTCCCACCTTATGTTTGTTCATTCCTCAGTCTTGAGGATTTTGGGATCATGATGCCCACTGTACTTTGATTGAGAGGGGACTTGGATCCCATGGGACATATGGATAGAATTGCCTTGCTTCAGCTTTAGATTCTCTCTGTTTTGTAGGATAGGCTTTCTTCATCTTCATTCATTTGTTTCTTGTCCTGGTTGAGTCCAATGAACTGGAATATAGAAAGCTGGGACAAGAGGGAAATTCAAGTACATACATTCATCTCTGCTGAGATTCAGGAGTCAACCAGGATATGAGCAGCTGGACTACTGTGCTTTTAATCTCCATTATTGCTTATGTTCTTAATACTTTAAAATTCTTCTTTATGCCCACACAGTGTGTTCTTAATAGCCATTAGTTGTATATCCATATTTTCCTTATCTCCTTGAATAGATTTAGAATTGTTTTATTTTTTCCTCATATTTATTATTATCATACTTAACAATGGATTTCTCAATATCAATCAATCTCACATTTGTAGATCATTGTGAATTATTTTCTCAATATGGTGTTGGATTTTGTTTGCTATTATTTCTAGAAACCTTGAGTCAGTATTCATGAGTTATATTGGTGTGTAGATTATTTGGCACTGTCTTTATCTGGTGTAGTTATCCGCATTGCACATGTTTCATAAAGTAAGTTAGGAATTTTAGCTTTTAAATATATTAGAAAAATTTATACATCTTTAGGAGTATTTGCTCTTTGAAAGTTTGGTAGAATCCCCCTTTGAAATTATCTGGGTCTACTGTTTTCAGTGAGGTTAGTTCTGAAAAAAAAATACTTACCTTGAGTTTCATCCCTGGTATTCAAGGATGGTTCACCATAAGATAATCAATCAATGTAATACACTGCATTAATAGATCAAAAGAACAAATCACATGGTCATTTCTATTGATGCAGAAAAAGCATTTGACAAAATACAGCACCCTTTCCTGATAAAAACAATTCAAAAGATAGGAATAGAAGGAAGGCAAACCACCCTTAAAAAAAAAAGGCAAGTGATTTGAATAGACACTTCTGCAAAGAGAAGAAATACAAATGACTAAAAAGCACAGGAAAAGATGCTAAACATCACTAGCTATTAGGGAAATGCAAGTCAAAACAACAATGAGATATCATCTTAAGCCCATTAGACTGGTGGCTATTAAAAAAACAGAAGACTACAACTGTTGGAGAGGATGTTGAGGAAAGGGAACACTTGTCCACTGTTGTTGGAAATGTAGAATGGTGCAGCCATTGTGGAGGACAGTGTGTTAGTACAGAACTGCCATATGATACAGCAATCCTACTGGTGGGTATATATGCAGAAAAATTGAAGGCAAGAACATGAACAGATATATGCACACCAATGTTCATAGTGGCAATATTCATCATTGCCAAAAGTTGGAAGCAACCCAAATGCCCATCAACATAGGAATGGATAATCTAATTGTGATGTATACGTAAAATGGAATATTACTCAGCTGTAATAAGGAATGCAGTATTAATGCATGTGATAAAATGGATGAATCTAGAACTTATGTTGTATTAAGTAAGCCAGGCACTGAAGGACAAATACTACATGGCCTCGTTGATATGAATTAAGTAAATTGAGTAGATTCACAGAGCTAGAGTCTGGAAGATAGGTTTACAGGAGACAGAAAGGTAATAGAGGGTTTGAGCCAATATCCATATGGGCAAAATCTATGGTAAGGTGGAAGGGTGTAGTTGAGCAGTGGATGGGTGTGACAGTGGTGCAGTGATGCTATTGAGTTCACTGGTGCTGGTTGGTGCAGGGGTTATAGTGGGAGGGGGGTTGGGATGGACTACCCATGTAACTGGTTGGGAGAAGGAGAAGGTGAACTCTGGTGATTTGCAGGTCTGTGGTTAAAACTACAATGTTGGGAATGTTCTTTTGGCAAATACAGCAGGGGAGGATTTCTGATGTGGGGTGTTAAATATGGGGCGCTTCATGCAGGACAGGGTGCACCTGGGGCAGGCATCTATGGAATATCTAAGTGTTCATCTTGTCATAGTGTATTATATCACTGTGTGGAGACTCACACAATAAACAGGAAAATATTAAACTCCCATTCTTGAAAGTCATGCTATATTCTCAAATAAAGGGGCAAGAGTCTGTTGAGAACATAGGCAATGCCTAATAGAAAACCAACAAATATATCAAGCCCTCAATGTTATTGCAAATAACTATGAATCTTATTCTTCAAAAAGTGAAACTTAATGGTTACCATAGGTCCTGAGGGGAGGGGAAGGGAAGAATAGAATAGATGGAACATAGGGCATTAGAATTGTTCTGCATGATTGCATATAATGGATACAGACCATTTTAAATTTCATCAAAATTTATAAATATGTACTCTCCAAAATGTAAGCATTGACCATGGTTAGTAGCAATGCTTCAATATTTGTACATCACTTGTAACAAATGTACCATCACCATGTAAAATGTTAATAGGGGAGAGGAAAAAAGGAGGATGGCATTGGTTATATGGGAATCCCTTATATTCTCTACATGACTTTTCCATAACATGAAGATTCTTTGAAGATAAAATGGGGAAAAAAGACACTGGGGGGATATATGGAAGAAAAAAGTCACTGTACCTAAAAGATAACAGATCTTACAGTGATGAAAGACATAACATCTAAAAAAGATTTTTATTATTTAAAATTTAATTTTTGGTATTTTATATGTTATTTTTAAAACTATTATTATTATTTCATTTTCTTATTTTTATTTAGCTATTTTCTTGGCTTCATCTTTGGAAAGATTTTGGATCACAAAAGGGTCACAACTGTGGCAGGGGAGGAACATTAATGTGGGGTGTTAGTGATGGGGGATGCAGGGGAGGGGGTTCATCTGGGGCATGCCTCTAAGGTATATGAATGTGTTCAAGTGTTCATGGTGCATTGTCACGGTAGGTGGAGATCCACAAAATAACCAAAAGAATATCATATTACCATCCTGAGTAATTCTACTACATTCGCTAGTAGGAAACTAAGAATCCCTTGAGTAGAGGGGCAGTGCCTAGTGAGGGAGGACACACCAATATGCCAGGCCCTTGATATTGATGATAGTACTTATGAAATTTCCTTTTGAAATTGAAACTTAGCCCTGTATTATATGTTGCCAGATAGTTACCTTCAGAGGGCCTTCTTTTTGCTCAAATTTGGCTTCCCTCTAAGCAAAACTCAGCATATAAAAGTACTACCTCCCCCCCGCCCCCATGTGGGACATAACTCCTGGTGATACCCTCCTTGGCACAGAGGGATTATTACCAAGTGCCAACTAGCAATTCACCTGGAAAAAGAAATTGATCATAAGGGGGAAATGGTAAATACAAATGAGAGTTCTTATGGTTAAGAGATTTCAAAGTGAGTCAGGAGGTCATTCCAGAGGTTAAGTTTTAGTACATCTCAGCAGGATCTCATTGACTGTCACAGTAAATACTGCCTAAAATAGCGGGACTCCTGAGCACTCTAGAGACATCCAGATACTATAGGCAGCACAGACAACTCCAGACATTGGTGCTTTGCCAGTGTTCCTTACCTTGGAATTTATGCTCCCCAGTTTGACACAGTTGGACTCATTTGTGGATTCCCTATACATGGTTTTTTCCCTTTTATTTGAAGCTATAGTTAGTGCTTTACTTGATAGGTGTATGTCCAAGAGACTTAAATATTTGGTCTGTCAATTTGCCAATTGGGCCCTGAATCTCAGCAGAGTTGCAACACCTACTCTCCAGTCTGCAACTGCCAGCAAGAGAGTTCCATCCATCTGCTCAATGGGTTCTACTCCCACCCTCAATTAGAGGCAGAAGGGGCATCACCATCCCAAAATCCTCAGGACTGGGGAATGAACAATGGACTAAAGTAGACTTACAATTATTCTACTATATAATATTGTTATTCTAGCAATGAAAGAACTTTTAGCATTGATGTGGTGGCAGTGGCCACCTGAGATTCTGAGCTGAGGGAGAGGGAAAAGTAGGTGTAATATGTGGGCATTTTCATGACATTGGAATAGTCCTCCATGACACTGCAGTGACAGATACAGGCCATTACATATTTTGTCATAATTTACAAAATTGTGATGGACAGAGTGTAAAGTATGTTGTAATCTACAATCCAGTGTTAGTGGCAATACTTCAAAATGTGTTCATCAATTCTAACAAATTTACCACACTAGGGTTTTTTCTTTGATGGGAATTTAATGTTTAATCATTCATATCTTGATATTTTCATATTTTATTTGAACTTAATAGAGCTAAATTGACATCTTTATACAATTTTAAAATTCATGATTTCTTATGTGCATATAGCTGTAATTGCACATATTTTGCTTTTAAGTTTTTTGTGTAACCTACATAAAACAAAAATTTCCATTTTAAACACTTTTAAGTAAACAATTCAGTGGTATTGATTATATGCAAAATGTTGTGCTACCAACACCACCATCCATCATCCCAAACATGAACTATACACCCATTTAGCAGTAACTCACTCTTCTCCACCTCTTCCTTGATAACTTATAATCTACTTTCTGTCTATGGATTGGGATATTTTAATTATTTCATGAAAGTGAGCTCACACAGCATTTGTTCTTTCATGACTCATTTCATTCAACATAATGTCTTCAAGTTTCCATAGGCTCCATCCATTTCATAGCAAATAGAACTTCATTTTTAAGCCACAAACAGTGGAATTATATATATATATATATAATTCCACTGTTTGTGGCTATAAACAAATATGATATATATATATCATATTTGATATATATATATATATATATATATATCATATTTGTTTATTCATTCATCCATTGATGGACATGTGGATTGCTTCTACATTTCAGGTGTTGTGATAATCTTTCATTTTAAATAATAAAAGTATTTTGTGCAATGCATTGTCCTCTGAACATTGCTTTAAATGCATCCCATAGATTATACTATGTAGTTCTTGATTATTATTATTTTTTTAAAAATCTGTAACTTGTTTGCACTTCCACTTTGAGCCAAGAATTTTTTAATAGGAAGCTTTAAATATTCTAGGTAGAAGGGATTTCTAGTTTTGTTGTTTTGCTTTTAATAACATCTATTTTCACTGGATTTTGATCACAATTTGTATTTTATGGCTATTACTAATATTTTCTTTGTAGCCTAATCTATGATATTGGGTACAAGGAATCTTCATATGATTAATGTTTTCAGTGCAGGCACTTGAAAAGTGTGTGTATTCTCTATTATCAAAGTGCAAAATTTGATATATATGAATAAGATATATCTTATTACTGTTTAGCTCTTTTATTTCTTTACTATTTTTTGTCTACTCGATGCATATGTACTGAGACATGTATTAAAGTCTCCAATAAATATTTCTATGTCTCCTTGCATCTTCCTCAGTTTATGCTAGGTTATTGCTGTATAAACTTTCATATTGTGAATTGTGACGTTTAGCATTAAACTGTGACCAGATTTGTCACTTTTCATTATTTTAAGGCTGAAATTATACTACGAATATCAGGATCTTCCAATATTTAGTCACATTAGACAGGTCCACTTTTATCCACCCTTTATTTTTAGCCTGCTTAAATCATTATGTTTTAGGTATTTCTGTTATAAACCGTATATAGTCTGGTTTTGCTTTGTGAATCAAATTCAAAATGTTTTTCCTTTCACTGGGAGTTAAGCCATTTTACAGTTATTCTTGTGATTGTTTGGTGTCAACTCTATCGTAATATTTTAATTGGCCGTATTTTGTTACTTTTACTATGTTTCTTTGTCATTGATGTGTGTTCTTTGCTCTTTTAAACAAAATTTTGGAGTATTTATGTAAATTTATATCTTTAGTTTGGTTGTTGCCTTTGTATATATGACTTTTTAAATACCATCTGTCCCTTCTTTCTTATTTAACTTTTTCTGTTAATTTTTCCAGTATTCTTTAATTTCTGTATAATGCTTTCTGCAAGAGTTTTTCTGTTGTTCTTTTCTTCTCTCCCTTCTAGTTTTTAGTTGCAATATTTCTACTTTATCACATTATATAACAATTGTTTACCATCTTCATTCTAAACCAAGTTTTGGTCTTCTATGTACATATATTTGAATACAATCAATTATGTGGTAATATATATATT
>JAQZBX010073229.1:0-14944 GCA_029593785.1 Cabassous unicinctus | reverse complement strand
GGCAAGGCGGCTCCCAGGGTAGGCAGCAGACGTGAGCGGTTAGCAGCCAGCACCACACAACTGGGGATGCTGCACCTGCACAGGAAAAGAGACCCTGGCTTGGCACCAACAGAGTCCGCTACACCCACCCACGTCATTTTTGGACCCAGAATGGAGCCAGGGACAAAGGCTCATACAAGCCAGACATTCCCTGCCGGGCACTTTTCCTCTCACTGCAGTCACTGAACTGCGATTTACGGGCAGTTCATGCTATACCCAAATTTGTCACCTTTGGCTCTGGGGGAGGAGCCAGTGACAGCCAGGAACGAAGCGAAGAGATCGTCCTGTGCCTCCTCAGCCACAGTGGTCTTAGGCTCCTCATCCGCAGAGAGCCAGCAGGACAGCCTTCTGACTCGCCTGAGGTTTTATCAGGTGGCTCGGGACAAACTTGGAAAGATGCTAATGAGAGGGTGTGTGCAAGACAAGAAGACGGTGTGGCCTGCGGGGGAGGCAGGAGGGAGGTTTACTTCAGAAAACAGAACTGTGCTTCTCAGGAATTTGGCTTTTCCCACAGTTCCCGTCTGCTCTAGGATGGGTAAGTTTAGTATTAGTGGCAAGAGACCAACACACACAGTGGAATAACCTGCAAAAATCTTAGCAAAGAAGCAGCACGTGACCGCTCTCCTCTTGAGATAAGGGACAGTCTAGCTCCTACATCCTACCGACAGCTCCTTTTCTTAGGCTGAATGTCCAGCGAGAAGGAGAATAACAGCCATATTGTATGGCCCTGCTGGAAAGATGCTTAGACAGAAATCCTCCGATGGCTGGCTGTATTTGGAAGCCAAGGAAAATACTATCAAATAAAATTTTATTGGGCACACTGTGAGGTAGACCTAGACTTTCCGGGTTGCCAGAGCGGGAGATCCACTCTGAGTAAGCTCCCAGCTTCTTTTGTGGTTACCGTGGTTACAGCCTTGGTCCTACCTTCAAGGTTCTTTTATGGATTCCCCATCCTCTTACCATCCAGAAAGTTGAAGCTGGAAAGCTCGGTCAGGCTCTGCTCAGCAGGGAGAGAACTGGTCCCTGACGTACACCGTTAGCTGGGATAGATTTCCGCGGCTCATTTCTGGTGAGGTCCTGTAAGCCAGGTGAGCGCCTCTCAATGGGTAGGGAAGCAACAAAGGGAAATGGCCCCTCCATCCCCAGGAAACTACAAATCAGATTGTCCCCGCGATAAGTCATCTCCACCTGGTTAGCAGGGAGGCACCGTGGAAGAGAGAGGTGGGCCAAGTTTCATAAGCTGCCAGGACAGGGCCATGGGTCTCAGTGCACTTGAACTCGGGAGCCTCCTCACCAGGCGTCTTCCCTGCTTCTGCATTTTAACTTTCTTTCTGACCTCAGATGCCTCATTCAAATCCCTGCCTATCAGCTTCCTCATCTGCACCAGAAATGCCACGGCCCCAGGCACGTGCTTGAAAGCCACCAACCACAAAGGGCAGGACACCGAGTTACTTTGTAAGACAATCGATGAGGCATCACTGTCACTCACTGTCTGTGCACATCCTTGGGCTGGGACCAGGGCTCCTAAGAAACACAGATGAGTTCCAGTGAGTGGCAGCTTCCTCCAAGGAAGGTGCAGGTGTCAGAGGTCTTATCCTCTCTCTGCCTGGGACTTGATATGGACACAGCCCTCACCTGCCTTTGCTGTTGTCATCAAGAAAATGGGAACAAAGCCCCTGGCCCAGTACATGGCTCATGGGTTTGCGTCCCAGCCAAATGCATGTCACTATGTGTGTAATATGCTGTCCTGCTTGGTAGAAGGGGAAAAGAGACAAGATGCGGGTAAAGTCGATAGCCTGAGAGCTCTAGGGTGCTTCAAGCCAAGCGGGAAATAAAGTTCTCTTGGTAATGGAGAATGTCAATGGCAAGAAGCCTCATTGCCAAAGGTGATTTAACAGTCCTGGTGGAAAATCCAGAATAAATCCACCAACTGAGGTCCTTCGAGAAAGCAGGTGTAGGAGGCATTGTCCATGCTCATCGCATACCTGCCCACCCCCAGAGGAGCCCTCAAACAATGAATCTCAGGAGTTGGTGGGTAAACGTCCCAGCTCCTTCAACCCTCAGATGCAATAATGTTAAGGCATATTTTCCACCATTTCCAAGTTTCCCTGCAGGAGTAAGCTCCAGCCACCTACTGGGGTAGCTAGGTGTGATCAGCTAAGAGAACTGATAGCCCCAGTTAGTAGCCTCTCTGTTTTCCCACTCTATGCCAATGGACCGCAGCTCCTCCCATCAGAAAACGAGGCTGTGTCCCCAGTCCTTGAATCTCATTGACCCTGTGACTCGCTTTGGCCAACAGAACATGGCAAAAGTGACAGAGCCAGACATTTTTGGATTTAATCCGCCCCCTCTCCTGGCCATAAGCCCTTGAGCAAGTATGTTGGCCTCCCAGAAATTCTGCATCTTCCTCGCTAAAGAGTGTGATATTTACTTCTCAATGTTGTTGAGAGGATTACATGAAATAATATTAATAGCTCTCATCTACTGAGTGCTTACTGTATGCCGAGCACTTAAATGTGTGTTAATTCATTTAATACTCAAAACAACCTTATAAGGTGTTGCTATTATTTCTCTCATTTTATAGCTAAGGAAGCAGCAGAGATGTTAAGCAATCTTTCGAGGTTGTGCAGCTGGTAAGGCACTCCACTGCTTGTATGCATACTGAGTATTCTGTAAGGTACCTGGCATATGTGGGGGATGCTCAATAAACAGCATAATTCATAAGTCAAGTACCTGTCACTTGTCCCCTATGGTGTGCAGTTGATAAGCCTGACCACCTGTGCCACTTTTGAGAAGGGGAGCAATTTGCTTTGAACTCTAACTAGCTGTCTGGGCACAGTGGTTCTTCTCTAGAAGGATCCAGCCAAGGGCTTAGGAAAATGCACTTCACCCCCTGTGATAACAGCAAACAAAGGCTACAAACCATAGGACGATTATATGTGACTGCTAGATGGTTCTTCTAACTTCACAAATATTCCACTGTGTCTTTTCCACCTCGCTTGAAAGTTTTTCTTTTTCTTTTTGTGGAGTTAGCTACCCAGGAGGTACTGAAATGTTCTACTGGTCTCCTATAGGATGCATCAAAAAAAAAAAAATTTTTTTTTTTTTTTTAAATTTGACTGTCACAGTCTGTTTTTCTTTATCTTAATCACATGTGATGTTTCTTAGGTACTGTGAGGATTCAGACAAAACACAGTTGCATCATTTTACAAGAGGAATTTTCAATCCCATTTAATAGACACTATCGAAACAGCTGCGTCCTTATTCCTAGACATTTTGGAAATGGTGTGATTTGGAACTAGGCTCAAGCCCATTAAAGATAATGGACTTTTAATTGAAGAGTTGATTGTTTTAAGAGACAACAAGCCTTCCAGAATTCATGCTCTCTGGAGAGAAATAAAAATATCCGAGTCCTGGTCACAGAAAGCATTTCCTGGCCACTCTGGGTGACCCAATTGCTCCCAGACATCTTTCCCTCTGTCTTCGTCGGGCAAAGGCTAGGCAAAGGCTCCGCAGTCTGGTGGATATCAAGCTGCCTCCAGCCACAGCTCCTTGCTGTACTGAACTGTCTACACAGTTCTCAGCGGGATCTTTCTCAAGAGCTATTACACCCTTGCTTCAACTCTTTAGAACAGTGGTGTATTAGTCAGCCAAAGGGGTGCTGATGCAAAATACCAGAAATCTGTTGGCTTTTTTTTCATTGTGGGTAAAAATCAAATTTTTCACAATACATACCAATATTTGTAAAATGATATATAAATACATATGCATATATGTGCATTTGTTTACATAAATGTTATATATATATATATATATATATTTTTTAAAGGTGCTTAGATTACCTAAATATTACTCCGAAATTACAGGGATTCCCATAAAGTGTATTTATTTGGGGTAGAAGTCCACAGTTTCCGGGCCATAAAGCATAAGTTACTTCTCTCACGAAAGTCCATTGCCACGTGTTAGAGCAAGGCAGCTGCTGACGTTTGCCAGGGTTCAGGTTTCCTGGGTTCCTCTCTTCCTGGGGCTCCATTTCTCTCCAGGCTCAGCTCCTCTGTTTCCTCCACAAGGTCATCTGTAGACTATGAGGCTCTCTAGGCTTTGCCTCTCTCCACAAGGCCAGCTGTGAACTGTCAAGTGAACGGCTCGTCTCTTTTCCCGGGACCTTCTCTCCTTCCTCACAACCAAGCTCCTCTGTGTGCTTACTTTCCTGGGCTCCAGCATTAAAACTCAGCAGCAGAACTCTAACATCAAAACTCCAACTCTGTCCTTTGCCATGTCTTTTATATTTGAGACCCCACCTACCAAGGGGTGGGGCTCAACACCCTACTGACATGGCCCAGTCAACACCCTAATCATAACTTAATCATGCCCAGCTGAACAGACCAGTTTACAAGCATACTCCAATATCTGTTTTTGGAATTCATAACTACATCAAACTGCCAAACTGCTACAAGAGGGCTCCCAGCTAACATAAGAGTTAGGTTCTAAAGATAGCATGAAAGGCAAAAATCGTGTTCAAGTTGCCCTTGTGAATCCACTGGGAGGATGCCCTGGTGGAGGCCAATGCAATCTGTCTTAGTAAGTCCAACCCTCCTGTACCGAGACAAATGGCGGCCACTCCATGGACCTATGTGAGGGGTGTAAGAACTGAGACGGATGGAGAGAGCAGCAGACTCAAAACGCAAGTGGAAACATACTTTCATGGAGTGGGACAGTTGACCAAATGACCCGTGCCATCTTAATTATTTCTCTCTATATCGTCT
Source organism: Cabassous unicinctus (assembly GCA_029593785.1). Classification (NCBI taxonomy): domain Eukaryota; kingdom Metazoa; phylum Chordata; class Mammalia; order Cingulata; family Chlamyphoridae; genus Cabassous; species Cabassous unicinctus. The sequence goes on along the minus strand of JAQZBX010073229.1, from coordinate 10,139 downwards.
TGCTGAAGATGCTGGGCTTATTCTCTTAGATTAAATGCATCTGTGCTATGAATCTTCCGCACACCCACTGTCTGCGAGATGAAGTCCAAACTCACAGGTGGCTTGCAATCTGATTTCTTCCTTAATCTACTTCCTGCCTCATCTCTCACCGTATTTTCTTGACCATCCCTTCACTCCTGACATCTGCTCTCCTCGTCTCCATGCCTTTTCTCCCATTTTCCCTCTGCCCAGAATGTCTGGCTCTTCCTCATTCCCCTTGCTACCTCCTCTTGGAAGTTGCTCTAAAGCTCTGTCCACCTCTCTGCTAGCACTCAATTTTAGGTGGTGCTGCCACCAGCAAGTGGCTTGTTCCTCTCCCACCAGACTGAGCTCACTGGGCAAGCAGGGCCCACATGTCACTAACTTCGGCTTGGTGCCTGGTACTTCCTAGCTTGAACAGTAGAGGAATGTACACCCCAATCTACTGATACACAGCAAGAGTACTGGGATTTTCCTAACTTCATATTTAACCTTGGATCAGGTGAATATATTCCCACCACGTGAAGTTTCCTGCGCTCCAAATAAAATTTCCAAAATTTATAGTCTGCCTCAAGATAAAGCAAATCCATATATTGTTTTGCTTTATGTTACTTTGTCCCTAAAACACTTTTTGGGAGACCTTTTTTAAAATGAAAATGCGTGGGCTGATAATTTATGAACGCTATTTAGAGTTGGTTTTGCCAATAATCCCAGGAGGCCCTTCTTACTAATGTTAAACAATTCAAACATCTACTCCCCAAGTTTTAAGTAATTTTCTAAGCTTGGCAAACACGTGCAACTTTAATCTACTGAGTAAAAGTAATGATAATTAATATCTAAGTAGTTTCAAAGAGTATTTGCATATATGGGGAGTAAGGGATGATAACATCATCTTTCTCCCAATAAAGTCAAACAAAAGAAAAAGAAACTTAGTATCACTTCCTTTGACAGAGAAAAGATTAATCATCATGAGTAAAAGTGTCCTAGTCACGGGTTCATCAGGGATGTCTCTTTCATTCCACTCAAACTTAAATCTCACCGTTACAAATGAGGGACACACTACAGAATTCTAGAGAATAGCCACCCAAACATGATAACTGTTTTTGAGAAATGGTCATAAGTCCTCATGGATGGGTTTCCTGGCCCCAAGGCTAAAACAATCTTTCAGAAGGAATTGTTCAAAAGGAAATCATTCTCTGAAATGTGGCTAACTGAGCCAGGATCAGCACCTTCCTGCTAAAAGAAGTATAAAATGAAAAGCTGGCAAGGAAGAAATGGAAGGTCTCTGTGTGGCTCACCTTTAGCCTTGGAGGATTCGTGTACTGTGGGGGGAACCGAGAAACAATAGCGAGACTGTTCACTTGCATCAGGACAGCCCGCCCCTCTCCTTCATCCCCATCCTGCCACAGGACCATTTATGTTCAAGCAGATGTCATTGTTAAGTGTGGGAAAAAAACAAACACAAAAAGAATCTTTACATAGTAATAGGCTGAGCCACATGAAATTGCCCCAAACAATCAATTATCAGCAATCTCGTATGGTTCCGCTGAATCTGTGTAAACCTAAACTATGATCCCACCCCCAAATACTCCCCAAAATTAAAATATGGGCTACATTGTGAGATATGTGGAACTGCAAACAGAACAAAACAAAAGCCAAACCACCCTCCCCCAAATCATAGTTATTAAGATTATTTCACAATATACAGTCTTCAAATCCTAAAACATCACTTGCAACCCACCAACTCCACATACCCTCTTTGGTGCGGAAATCTGCCCACTCAATGGATTTTAGGCCTGGAGTCAAGTAAAACAGACTTCTCAGAACAGTGTTGTGAAAGGAGCATTGACTTACCTGGAGAGCAACAGTTTGCCCTGAAGCTGTAGGTCAGAGGCACAGTCCTCAGAGCGGCAATTCCTTTCAAAAACAGTCTGTGAGAGAGACACAATAGGAGAGTTGGAACGGGATTCTGCTGGTAAATGAGTAAATAACAGCCAAGTAGCTTGTTGCAAATCGGCAGGGGAGCACTTCCTGTAAGGGAGGAAATGCTTCCTGTGTGCCCCTCCAGCCTGTGTACCCATCTAAAAGAAACCAGCTCCCCAGCTTGGTGAGAGGGCCCTTCTCAAGGCTCCAAGGAAACACAAATCAATGGTAGACTTGATGTCATGAGTGCTTTTTAAAATTTTGATTCATTTCTTAATCCACTGAAGTGCTTTTTTTATATTTTAAAGATTTTATTTATTTATTTCTCCCTACCCCCTCGTTGTTTGCATTTGCTGTGTCTATTTGTTGTGTGCTGGTCTTTTTAGGAGGCACTGGGAACCGAACCCGGGATATCCCATGCGGGAGGGAGGTGCCTAATCGTTTGAGCCACCTCTGCTCCCTGCTTTGTTGGGTCTCTCATTATGTTTTCCTCCTTGTGTCTCTTGTGTCATCTTGTTGCATCAGCCTGTCGCGTCAGCTCACTGTTTTGCTTGTCTTCTTTAGGAGTCACAGGGAACCGAACCCAGGACCTCCCATGTGGTAGGCGGGAGCTCAATCACTTGAGTCACATCCACTTCCCTGAAGTGCTTTACATTTAGCTTTTTCGTGAAGGGTGTGTGGTCTTGGCTTATCTGAGAATGTCTTTTAGGTGATCGCAGATGTGAATGAACAATAACCCAGTTGAGTGAAGAATGTGTATAATTATAATCTGGTTATTTCCCTCTATTTGTTCTCTGGGAGAGGGAGAAAAATCTATATTTGATTGGGTTCTGCTTGATCGATAGGATCACATTCGAATTTTTAGTCCCAAGGGGAAAAGCAGAAGGCATATCACTGTGGGATACAGGGCAGAAAGGAGTCTTTCCCATATCTAGGTGGGGCAGCCAGCAGTTAACAGGGACACAGAGTCCTTTCTCTAACCAAGACTGGTGCTTAGCAGCCAAAACCCCACCCACACGCTCAGTATGCCAAAACCCGATATATTTCCAGAGGATGTGGGACAAGTCTGAGCTTGGACATATCTTTGATATGAGGTCTGCCTGGGAATGGCAAGTGGCATTTGGAGAGGGGTTAAAGCTTTCTTCTGTGGTACACAGAGGGCATGCCAGTTCTGCCCTTAATCTGGTCTCAACCTCCTTGGCATTTCTCATATCTGGACAGCACGCTTCCCTGAGACTGGCAGAGGCTCTGCTCTTTTTAGACAGCTTTGATCATTGCAGGGGATTTGGAAAAAAGAGCCATTTAAAAATTACTATTGATTCACTATTAAACTTCTTTATTGTCATTGTTCATGTTTGTGGTTTTTTTCTCCCCACACAATATAGTTCCAGGTGATTTGCTCCCTTCCCACAGAATAATCCCAGGAGTTTCCTGGGATTATTGCCAACACAGACTCCAGCAAACTTGTTGGCCAACGAACAGTGTAGACCCAACCAGGATAATTTTGCCTATGGAAATTCATTTTCCTGTGCCACATTTTCAAAAGAATAAAATGTCCCAGCCAACATTCCCATCCTTGATTGTGGGGAGAAAAATTCATGGAAGTCTTGGGCACAAAGAGGAAACTCACATGTTCTTTTGGCTATTACGGGGAACGAGGACAGAGCCAAGTTTCCAGAAGATTTCAGTATAAGACACCTATGCTTTGTTTGCCATCTCGACAGTGGTGGTTTGAAGCGGTATGTACCCCAGACAAACATGTTCTTAAACTTAATTCATTCCTGTGGGTGTGAACCCATTGTCAGTGGGACCCTTTGATGAGGCTACTTCAGTTAAGGTGTGAACCACCTCAATCAGGATGGGCCCTAATCCTCTTATTGGAGTCCTTTATAAGCCGAATGAAATTCAGACAGAGAGAAAACCACAGAAGCAGCACAGAAGCTGAACATCAACAGAACCCAGAAGAGAAGGGAGAGACCGGGAGATGCCGCCATATGCCTTGCCACGTGACGAGCTAAGGACCAAGGGTCGCCAGCAGCCAGCGCCAGAACGCCAGTCTTCAGGGAGACCGCATTGCCTTGATGATGCCCTGATTTGGACTTTTTCCTAACCTTCAAAACCATGAGCGAATAAATTCTCATTGTTTAATCCGACCTATTTCATGGCATTTGCTTCAGCAGCCAAGGAAGCTAAAACATCAACCAAAGAGAAAACAGGAGGAAGTGGGTACAAGGACTGCACGGATGTCTCGGGTGCAGTGAAAGGACAGCTTTATGAGGGTTAGAAATGAGGCGAATAGCACCAAAGGTGGCTTTACCTGAAGCTAACGGAGTTTAAGCTTGAGGACTCCTCACTGACACGGCCCCTACCAAGTCTTATATCTAACTTTGCATTCATACCTTATATATTTTTTACTTAAAGAGTCACTTCTCCCCACCTTCCAAATTGTATAAGCTTCAGGCCCCATAAAATCCAGTGCCACCCCTGGGTTACAGCTTCTTCCTCACACGTGTCATAGCCTTTCCTGTTTCACAGGCAAGAGAGACCGTCTTACTTCTGGACTTTAAAAGCAGGATGGAGGCTTGGGAGTGGGAAGCAGCGCCGATGAGGAGGATGTGCCCTAAATCCATCACGCCACACGAGCAGGCCCCCGTGCTCCTCGTCTCTCATGCTAGCCAGGCTTTCTCTGGCCTTACCATTCCCCACCTCAGGGCTTCCCCGTACTCTGATCCTCAACTTCTCCCACCTTTCGCTTCCCCTAGTTCATATCCTCTCATATCCTCCAACAAGCAAAGAAAGACCCTTGGCAAGTTTAGGCCCCTGCTGTAAGCTCTTATCATTCCATGTATTTCGCCTTCTACTACTCCTCTCAGTTGCAATTATTTAATTTTTAATTACATGTTTAAGATTTGTCTCCCCTGCTAAAATTATGCTCCACGAGAGCAGGGACAGTACGGGTCTTGTTCACCTCTTTGCGTGCCCTCAGAGCCTGGCACGTAGTAGCTGCTCAGGCAACACGGAAAGACCACACGATGCTCCGAGACATGGGGCGACCGCGGAAGCAGGCAGCCCAGTGGCGGCGGCCCCAGCCTTGGGCCACTGCTAGCACACTGTCCATCAGTGCCAGAGCTGTAGATCCCCAGCCAAAGCACCCGTCCCTCCATCACACATAAGCCCAAGGCTTCCTGCTGTGTAAAAGCTCATTTTCCTTGGGCTTTTCTCATAATCTGTTCTCTATTTCCTGCCTCTGAAACTGGATTATCTACCTATTAAATCCTCTATGTGTTGAATTTCACAAGACTCAGGGCAAGCACTGAGTCTTACACACACACACACACACACACACACATATATGTGTATACATATACATATGCGAGTACACACACACACACAATGTGATGCTTACACTAAGCAGCTAAAATTAAGCACAAACTATAGTGAGAAGATCTCAAGGACTAGCTTAGAAATTAAGAAATTAAAACTACAACCTTTGTTTAATTGTGTTACGTTATCAAATCGGCTTTTCCTCCCTCCGGGACTGAGTTTCCTCATTTTTGTAAAATAAATATAACAGTGTCAGTGCCTGTCTTGTTGATCTAGATTAGCACTTAGCTAAGAGTGGGGAGTTTGAAGCTATTAAGCTCCTTTTGTTTTAGGCATTGTGCATCCCAGTTTATACCAGCAGATGTGAGAGTCAACTTCAGTGCAAAGGAGTGGAATTAGGCTTCCTAATTTATGCTGAAAGAAGATGACAATGGAAGTAAAGGGTCAATGTGACTCTACCTCCGGTGCAGCAGACTGCATTTTCCCAAAACGGATGCAACAATAGCTCCCATTGTACTCCTTACAATGTGACTTTGGCACTCCTGCCTTAGAGAAGTCTGTGTTTTCTCCTCTTGAATCCGGGTGGACTCCGGCGGAAATGACACTACGGAATTTCCAAGGATAAGTGATAAAAAGCAATATAGCTTCCTCCTAGTTCGCTTGGGACACTTGCTCTAAGAATTTAGCTACTCTGCTGTGAGGGAGCTTCCCATGGAGAGGAACCGACAGCCAGTATCAACTTGGCGGCCATGTGAGTGAGCCATTCTGGAAGGGGCTCCTGCAGCCCCTGGAGCAAGGAAGAGCTGTCTCCACCAAGCCCTGCCCAAAATGCAAATTCATGAACAGAATAATGTGTCATTTTAAGCCTCTGAGTTTGGGAGGGGGGTTGTTATGCAACAGTAGATTACTGGAATAGCCTGCCGAGCTGCTTGCCTTCTCAAACCTGGGCAATACTGTGAACAAAAGTGGGCGCACATTCCAACCCCTAGCAAAGCTTTCACTGGGACAAGGTCCTCCCCAATGCTGGTAATGCAGTATTGATTTAAAATTTTTTTTAAAGATTTATTTATTTATACCCGCCCCCCCTGCCCCCCCCCGTGTTTGTGCTCACTATCTGCTTTCTGTGTCTCTTCGTTGTGTGCGCTCTGTGTCTGTTTGTCTTCCTTTAGGAGGCACTGGGAACTGAACTCAGGACCTCCCATGTGGGAGGGAGGCGCCCAATTGCTTGAGCCACATCCGCTCCCTGCTTGTTGGGTCCCTCATTGTGTCTCCTCATTGTGTCATCTCATCGTGCCAGCTCACGGCACCAGCCCAGCATGTCAGCTCGCTGTCCTGCTTGTCTTCTTTAGGAGGCACCAAACCTGGGACCTCCCATGTGGGAGGTGGGCACCCAACTGCTTGAGCCACATCTGCTCCCCCCCAACAGTTGTTTTACAGATAAAACGGCAAGACACCAGGAATCCAGAGACCCATGTCATGCACTGGGGAGACTGAAGTTGAAACTCAGAGCTCCTGTGTTCTGGACCTGGATTAGCCTCTCTGGGCAAATGGGCATTTTGTTTCCTGAAGAACTGAAAAGCATCGCTCTGGGGCAGGAGGGTGGGCAGACTGAAGCCTCAGAATGCTACATGACCACCTAGAGTTCTAGGAACAAGCAAAAACCACTTCTCCTTTACCAAATGCAAAAAGCACAGATTCTTCCTGAACCAAGGGGCCAAGCTCCTGATTTTCCCCAACAGCTCCAACTTGGGCTTCAGAAAAACTCTTCGACCTGCTTTCCCTGCGTCTCCCAAGTTCTCTGGGTAAACACAAGCTTGGCTACCTGAGATCAGACAAAACAAGCCAGTATGGAAGCAGCCTCCCCGCCTCTCTCTGCCCCCTACCTCCTGCTGGTTGGCAAAAACCCTGTCAATTCATTTGCCTGGAAGAAGCTTTTCCGGAAAACTGGATTTCCAAGCTGGCTGCTTTCTCTCCCTGGTCCTCCCCTCAGGTTTGCTTGGAATATACACAGTTTTCTTTCGAAAATCCTTATTCTACTTCTTTTAGAAAAGGGTCAGCAACTTTTTTCTGTAAACGGTCAGACAGTAAATATTTTTGGCTTATGTGCCATATAGTCTTCCAACTACTCAACTCTGCCATTGTGGTGCCAAAATAGCCAGAGACAATACCTAAAGGAACAGGCATGGCTGTGTTTCCATAACATTCTATTTTCCAAAAATAGTGACAGGCTGGATTTGGCCCCTGAGCTATAGTTTGCCAACTTATGTTCCAGAATATTTGGTTATTGGTATCTGCATCCCCTTCTTGCCAGAAGAAAAAGTAGGATAAATCCAGCTCAAGTTGCATTTTGCTCTGGGCCAGAGCACAGAGACTGTGCTGTCTGACTTTCTAACTACACTATGGCCTCCAAGGCCAGGACGACCTTGGGGGTCACGTGATTTGGGGTTGACAGCTCAACAGCTGGCCAAGGCTGACTTCAGCAAGGAAGACATCCAGGATGCCCAGACCTTTGATGCCTATTTCTCCTACCCAAAGCTGCACTGGAAAAATGTCCTCTTCTGGTCTAACTCAAAGTAGAAGGCTTCTTAGCATAGTCCAGCTGTAATGTTCAGACGAGGGTCGGTTTCTTGGACTTGGTAGTATTTGCTGGACCAAAACTCACGATTGTTTATATGGATTAGACACTGTTTACAGGGTTGCTCTGGCAACCGAGTCCCCCGCTGAGGCCTCAAGAATTAAGACAATTGGATTGGTGGGAAGAAATGCTTTTCAAATAATCCACCACACGCAGAAAGTTATTTTTAAGCTAAAGTGACTGAGACACTTCTTGATGTGCGCTACGGCTTCGCCGAGGGTCTCGGCCAGTGTGACGCTTGCGTTCTGCCTGGGAGACGGGAACAACACAGCTGTCCTGATGTCCCATCGTCCCGCAGAAGCTCCTGGAGGCCCCTGGCACGCGTAAGTCATGTCTGCAACCCCTGATGCCTCGGCCAGCATTCAAAAATGTTTGCATGAATGCCATGGCTGAGTGTGAGAGGTTTCTCCCTCTCTCTTTTGTTTCAGTGGGCCCCTTTTTCCAGAATCCGTCCTATCACAGGAGCTCAGAGTGGGGGGTCCTACGGTTTTCAGCTCTTTTCTGCCCTGCGCCCAAATGACTCCCTGCCACAGGAGTCAAAGGCTCATCACGTGGTACTTAAAATTCAGGTCATACAGACATACTTGCTCTCTAAAGAATATCCCATCCACAGGAATCAATGAAAGACAACTACTTCGTGAAATCACAGCAGAGGAAAGTCTTCTATTTCAGGGTCTTCAAAAATTGTCTTTTCAGGTTTTGAAATCATGGGAGGAAAAAAAAAAGCCCCACTTGTCTCCCTCTAAACACGAACATGGTCCCAATATTGCTTCATGCCCCTGTGGGAGAAGTGGCAGCGATAAGTTCTTCTGTCTTTGGAAATCCCTCGGTTTACGCCATGGCCCTGCAGCCTAAAACATCATTAGATGATCCAGTTCAGCTCCCATGACGAACTCAAGAGGAAGCTGAAGTGGCTCAGCCAGGTCCTGGCCCACAGGACACCAGGCCCAGGCCTCTGGACTCCAGCCCAGTGCCCTCTCCAGGTCTGCCGAGGATGGCTTGGCCTCTTACAGACTGTGTTTTACGTCCCTCTACAACCCCCAAATTTTACTATCAGCCACAAAATTCTCTCCTAGGGATTACTGCCTCCCAGGGCTGGAAATTCTCCCCATTGATTTCCATCCTAGAATCTCTTGAGCTCCAATTTTCTTTTCTTAAGTTCTTGCTAATTAGCTCTAAGAAGAGGCAGGAAATGGAATCAGCAAGTCTAAAAGGAAAAGTATGCTAGTGACATTTTGAAAAGCTGTTATGCCAAATGTAGGCAAGCGACTAAACTGGAGAGGAGCCACTGGAAGCGAGAGAGACTTCTCCCCACCAACCAGCAAGGACATCCCCTAAATAAGCCTATGGCAGTTTGGAATTCTTTTATGAATCCCAAAAAGAGAAAGATTATGTTCATGAACTAATCTATTCTTGTGGGTGTGAGACCCTTTCAACTGGACTAAGTCAGTGAGGCATGACTCAGGCTGAGTCTCTGTCCTCTTGCTGGGTCTGATACACAGAGACACATACAGGAAAAGGAAGCTCTGCCATATTCGATCCTGCCACGTGAGAGAGAGGCCCAAAGACAGATGAGCCATATGCCTGATAACTCACAACTGAACTCGGGAAGTAAGCAGAACAGCCGAGACTGATCGAGGAGGCTGGAAAGAGACAGGTCCTATGCCTGGTTGCCCTCAGCTGAGCTCTGAGAGATGGTGCACCTGGAGGGGAAGGTCTCTCGGCAAAGATGGGTGGCCATCTTGCTCTGCCTGTGGCTAGACAACAGGATCAACAGGAGCTGACTTTGTTGAGAAAGCACCTCTTTGGACATTTCACAGTCTCAGAACTGTAAGATTTTACCCCCAAATAAATCCTCTTTATAAAAGCCAGCCAATTTCAGGTACTTTGTCTTGGCGGCCTTTGGCAAACCAAAACAAGGCCCCAGCATTTGATTTCCTAAGTCACCTCAGAGGATAATGATAGGGGCTATAGCTTTTTTTCCTAGACAGATACTGCCCACTGGGCATGTTCCTTCACTCAGATACACACACACACACACACACTGACAAGCAAGGTTTTAAATAAGGCAGTCAAAACAGAGTCAAAATTACCAGACATGAAGATTTGGGGGAAAACTTTTTTTTTTTTCCTAAAAAAATGTTTCAGAGGATCAGAACAATCTTTGCCTAAATTGCAAAGATAAAACACAACAGGGAAGCGGGTGTGGCTCAACCGATAGAGCTCCCGTTTACCATAT
>JAQZBX010073228.1:0-15478 GCA_029593785.1 Cabassous unicinctus | reverse complement strand
TTTTTTTTTTTTTTTCATCTGTTTTGTTTGGTGTTTTTGTTTTTTCAGGAGGCACTGGGAACTGAACCTGGGACCTCCCATGTGGGAGATGGGGCCTCAACCGCTTGAGCCACATCAGTGCCCTGTAATTGCTTTTTTTGATGTGCTTAAGTCATATGCAACTTTTAAAATGTAGACATTTGCTTTATTCTCTTGGAAAAATGCTTTTGTTAACACTCAATGTTTTTCCATGATGACAGTTAAGATATGTGTAGTTTTCTTACCATTTGATATACTTCGATAAAAACTTTAAATGTTGACAAGAACATAGACCAACAGGAATTCTCATCCACTGCTATTTACGCATGATTGTGGAAATCTGTTTGACAGTATCTACTAAAGTTGAACGAATGCAACATATCAACCTTGTATCTCAGCATGTATCTCCCAGAACAGCATGCATTGTGCATCAAAAAATAGGCACTGGCAGTTTATGAAAACATTATTCAAAATAGGAAAAAATGGGAAACAACCTAGATGTTCATCAGTACTGGGAAGAATGAATAAATTGATTCAATTGAGTATTTTAAAGTAATGAAAACGTATGAACTACATATGGCATACAAGGTTGTGGTTGAAGATGAACCTCAAGCAAACTATTGAGTCAAAGAAGCAAGGCATATATCACATTTTGTGTAACTGCCTTCATATAAAGTTTTAAAAAGCAAAACTGTGATTTGAGAAAATTAGCTCTTCGAAGAAAGGAAGAATTGAGAGAGGGCATAAATGTCTTCTGGGGCATTGACTTGAGTGGTGATTACACAGATGTGTTCACTATTTGATTATCCATTGAGCTATAAATTTATATTTTAGGCACTTTTTCTGCATATGTTATATACATTAAATGAAAAGTAGAAAAAATACACACGAATTCAATAATAATTCCAAAGGACTAAGCAATTCAGGCAAAAGATAACCAATAGAACGATAGTGAAATAGTTGAGTACATTGCAAGAATTATATTATGTGAGAAGAAACTTAGTAAGAGATATAATAAATAAAGAAAAGCAATGAAGAGGACAATTTTGAATGAGATCAGAGTTGCTAATCACAGGTAACAGTTTTATTTTTGAAAATAGGAACATTGTGGCTTAAAATGGGAAAAAAGTAAAAGGAACTATATTTTTTTTACTTTAGCCATTATAGTTTAAGAAACAGAAAAATCATCCAATAGAAACAGTACTTTAAATTATATTAACATATATAAAAAGAGTTTATATTATTTAGCCATATAATATATTTTTGGTGTGAGAGAAATAAAAATTTTTAACTAGTCCTGATGAATATTTTGTTAAATTGATACTAAAAAATTGAAGTCATTCCTTGTTGAAATAAATGCATTGTAATATAATATTGCACTTGGCAATGTTGATACAATAGTCTCTCATGTTTAATCTAAATCATTCAAGGTGATGTAGGTATAAGGAGAAGAAAAATGGATGGCCAGCAAATGACATTTATATATTTTTTGCTGTAATTTCATATAGACCTTCTCACAAAACCCAGCCATTGGACAACAAGTCTTTATCCAGCAAACATAAAACATATGCTAACTACCACTATGGAAATGTGTGCTTCACTACAGGACAGAGTGATAGTAAGGTAGGGAAAATAAAAATAAAACTGCTCAATGGAAGAATAACCAAACTGTGGCTGCACTAATGGGCACATCTTTTGGAGACAGACATACCTTGACTCCAAAGGCCTTGTCCTGACCCCTTACTTTGCTCACCTAAGTCATTGTAAAGTATGGAAACTATAATCTCTTGAAGTGCTATTACACATTTCAACAGAGGGAATAACCTCACGAATCATTCAAGTAAGAGGTCAGAAAATAGCAATGAAAGGATCAAAAGCTCTTGATTGTTTCTGGAGTGTCTCATTTCCCATCCCCACATTAGCAATAAGGCTCGAATGGGAAGGCTCTTAAGTGGTGCAATCTGGTTCTTTATTCTCTCATGGATGAGCTAGTAGAGAAATCAAGCTGAAGTTTGTTAAATTCATAATGTGCTGTGGAAGAGGTGTGGGAATAGTTATTTGTCACACATTTGTGATGGAAGAGTTATTCCTTTAAGAACCATTTAGTTAATAATTGCAACCACATTCAGCTAAATGCTTTCAGTGCAGCCACTGCTCATAGGAAGTAAGTCAGCACTTCTAGTGGGGCATTAACCCTGGCCATCATGGCCATTTAATGAACAGGCATTAACAGATCACTAAACGGCACCACAGGGTCCAAAAGAACCAAATGGAATGCAGTGGAAAGAAATAGCTAGTTATAAATAACTTTCTTCATTTAAATATATATATATATTTGTCAATTTGTGAGGTAGAAAATTTCTCTGAAAATAAAATATTTAATTAAAATTTAGCATATAAATCATCAGTTTATATGGACATATATTCTTGGTTCTTGAAAAAACATTTTTAAGTACAATATATTTACGATTTTAATATTTAATTTGTATTTTCTTTGCTAAAATAAATATACATTAAATTTGAAAACAAAATAAAACTTAAAACCATGAAATATATGGATTCGGGATGGACTATTGAACAGAGTGCCTGGAAAATATAACATATTCCATATACTTATAAAATTTCAGTTTTATTGGCAAGCTTGAGTATGGGAGTATTCTGTTCAAGCAAGTATATATAGCAGGATTCTGAATGCCAGAGCTTTTCATGTTTTTTCTTCAAATTTTCCACTTATAAATTCAGTCCTGAGGGCCTCTTCCAGTGAATTCTGAGGACAATAGCCATGAGATCCTATTGATTATCAAATTCTGTTTTGTTTTGTTTTTTCCTCTATTTTGGTTTAGGCACTTTTAGATTTGAGCTGCTGCCTGTGGTTAACATCTATGTCCCTCATCTTTTCATTAGAAAACCTGAGCTAAATTAAACAATTTAATTATAATAAAATATTATTTTTCCTCTAAGCATCCACTTTGATCCACCTCACTTTTAAAATGTAACTTTAAGTTTGCATATTTATTTTACCACTATTGAAACTTTTAAATTTTCAATTATTTGTCTACCATTTACCTTCATTTTTATATTTATTTTAAGAGTTGAAATTAGACAGAAATAAGATATCTGATTCATGTCTTATTTAACTATTTTTTAATTTCATGTGTTGTTTTGAATAACATTCATTTCTTCTTTTTCCTTTGAATATATTATTAGTTCTTCCACTCTGTGGTTTATATTATTTTAACTATATTGTATATTTTTGTAACTATATTAATTTCTCAATTTATTTTCCTATTTAACCAATTTATTTTCTTTATGTATGATTTTATTTATAAATTTATTCACTGCTAAAAATATTTTAGTTCAGTTTTATTCATATATTTATTTTACCTTTTACCTATCCTAAGATAAATAGGAAAATATAGGCATTAAAGAGGAGGTATGCTAATGATTCATTCCCTGGGCTAGGGGGAAAGATTTTTTTTTTCTCTTCATTTGACTTCAAGCAGGATATTCAGTGTCTTATTTCCATGGCACTAAAATCTTCATTGGATGTAATGTAATTACCAGATCAATTAAAATATCAGGTCAATATTTTGCCACAGATATTTTCCATGGACTTGCAGCTTAAAATTTGGGGAATTTTTTCTGTAATCATTTTTTGTGATCTAAAATCCATTCTTTCTACCTCATGCAAATATACAATTGACTAAATAAAAATAAGATCTTACAAAAGAAAAGATGGAATTGGGAGAATGATATCTATCAGGAAAAACTCCTCATTTCAAATCCTTAGGTTTAATCCTAATTTAAAAATATAAGAAATTAATATTGCTTGCATATGTAATTGTATATAAGGCCAGATAAAACCAGATAAAGATATTCTAAGAAAAGAAAATACAAACAAGTATCTCTTATGAATATAGATGTAAATACCTTCAACAAAATACTAGCAAACCAAATCCAACAGCACATTAAAAGAATTATCACAATGATCAAGAGGTGTTTATCCCTTATATACAAAGGTAGTTGAACATAAAATCAGTTAATGTAATGCTCCATATTAACAGAATGAAGGAAAAAAAGACACATTATCATCTCAATTGTGCAGAAAAGGCATTTGACAAAATCCAGCACAACTTCTTGCTAAAAACACTTAGAACACTAGGAATAGAAGGAGATTTCCTCAATATAATAAAGGGCATATATGAAAGCTGACAGAAAGCGTCATAATTAATGGTGAAAGACTGAAAACTTTTCCTCTAAAATCAGCAACAAGACAAGGATGGCCACTGTCACCACTGTTCTTCGATGTTGTACTAGAAGAACTTGTCAGAGCAATTAGGCAGAAAAAGAAATAAAAGCCATCCAAATTGGAAAAGAAAAAGTAAAGCTTCCTGCATTTTCAGATGGCAATAACCAATACACAGAAAATCTTGAAAAACCCACAACAAAACACTTAGAGCTAATAATGGAATTCAGCAAAGTACAGGATACAAGATAACACCATAAATCCAGTAGTGTTTTTACCCAAGCAATCATCAATAGGAAGAAGAAAGCAAGAAAAAAATTCTATTTACAATAGATACTTAAAGAATCAAATATCTAGGAATAAATCTAACCAAAGATGTAAAGTACTTGTATATGGAAAACTACAAAATATTGCTAAAAAAAATCAAAGATGACCTAAAAAAATACAAAGTCCTTGCATGTTCATGGATTGGAAGACTAAATATTGTTAAGATGTCAATCATACCTAATGTTATTTATACATTCAATGAAATTCCAATCAAAATTCCAACAACCTTTCTGGCAGAAAAGGAAAAGCAAATCATTAAATTTATATGGAATAGCAAGAGGCCCAAATAGCCAAAACCATCTTGAAAAAAAAAAAAAAGTTGGGAGAGTCACACTTCACAATCTTAATATTTATTACAAGGACACGGTAATCAAAACAGCATAATACTGGCATAAGAACAGACATATTAAACAATGGAATCAAATTCAGAGCTCAGGATTCAGTCTTCACATTTATGGCCAACTGATTTTTCACAAGATGTCAAAGACTGCTCAGTGGGAAAGAATAGTCACTTCAAAATAGGGTGCTGGGAAAATTAGATCTCCATTTGTAAAAATAAAGGACAAGAATCCTCCTTCACACCATATACAAAAATCAATGCAAAATGGATCAAAGACCTAAATATAAGAGACAGAACTGTCAAACTCTAAAAGAAAATGTAGAAAAGCAGCTATAGGACTTTGTGTTAGGCAATGGTTTCTTCAACATTACACCCAAAGCACAAATAACAAAGGAAAAAATTAAAAACTGAGCAACAAAGGATTTTATCATAAAAGTGAAACCACCACCTATACAACGGGAGAAATTTTTCAAGATCACACACCCAATAAAATTTGATATTTAGAATACATAAAAAATTCAACTCAACAAAAATACAAACAGCTCACTTTAAAAATGGGAACAGGACTTAGCCATCTAGCTCTTGAATTCATACAAATGGTCAAAAAGCACATGAAAAGATGTTGAACATCATTGGCCAGCAGGAAAATGCAAATCATAACCACAATGAGACAGTATTTCACACCCATTAAAAAGGCTGCTACTAATAAAATGGAAAATTACAAGTGAGGATGTGGAGAAATAGGAACACTCATTCCTTGCTATGACAATGTAATCTGGTGTGGCTGCTTTGAAAGGAAGTAAGGCGTTTCTAAGAAACCTAAGTGTAAAATTACTGTATGACTCGGCGATCCCACTTCTAGAGGTATATATCCAAAACAATTGAAAGTAAGGACACCAACAGATACTTTCACACTGATGTTCACAGTGGCATTATTCACAATTGCCAAAATATGGTAGCAAGCCAAGTTTCTATCAACTGATGGATGGATAAACAAATGTGGTATGTATATATACAAGTGAGTTTTTTATTCAGCTGTGAAAAGGAATGAAATCTCATACATGTGACAACATGGATGAATCTTGAAGACATCAGAGTGAAATAATCCAGATATAAAAGGACAAATATTATATGACCTTACTGATAAGAAATAATGAGAATAAGCAAATGCATAGAGTTTGAATCTACAATAGAGGTAACAAGGGGACAGGGTGAGGATAGGGAATGGGAAATTATGCATAAAATGTACATGGTTCTTAATTGGAATGATGGAAATTGTTTTGATAACGGATGGTAGTGATGTTAGCACAATATTGTGAATATAATTTACAGTATTGAAAATATATCTGGATTAGGTTAAAGGGAAAATGTTAGGTTTTGTATATGGTAATAGAATAATTTTTTTTTAAATCCGTGGAACTACATAGTGAACCCTATTAAACCATGGACTCTAGTTAATAGTACAATTTTAAAAATGTGCAGTCATCATTTGCAACAAATGTTCCACACCAATTCAAGGTGTTAGTAATAGCATGGTATATGAAAATCTTGTATTTATAAATTATTTAGTCTTGAAACTGAAAATCTGCAATGATATTAAGTGTATAAAGATAGCATATTTTTCCTTGCTCAATTGTCTGTTTGTAGAAAAGTGGTGACAATATTCTCTTAAAAAGACAAATGACTTAGGTACAGAATCAATTAAATTAATATCAGGGTTAAAACAAGAGAAATACATATCAGCCAGATATTAAATTAGATATCTATAATCCAGAGACTCTTGCATTATCTTACTGGGGATCAGTAACTAGTTCTGTGACCTTGAGCATATCATTTGCCAAATCCAACCGGATCAATAATATATTTGGCAGAAAGTTAAGAAACATGTCTTTCTTCTCCACATATATAAAAGGATTTTACTTAATGAGATTGCACAATCCCTAAAATATCAGATAATTCAATATCAGACAGGAATTTAACCTCTTAATAATGTTTTAATTATTTGCTAAATGAGGATAAAATACTTGTTGCATTTGAAGAGTTCTCATGATACTGAAAATTGGCTTGTGGTAGCTTGATTACACTTAACTATTGTAATAAGACATTAATTGTCCAGAAGATATATAGAGAATATTATGTACCACTCATTTGACAATGATGCCAAACTCCTGGCTGATTGCAAACATTTTAGATCCTAGCAATCAGTTAATCTATTTGATTGACTGAAATAATTAGTTGGAGTGAAATAATTTATAATTTCACTTAAATATTTTCTAAACTGGATATAAAACACATTTATAAAGAAGTGAAATTATTGCCTTGACACTATTTTTCCTATACTTAGAAAAATGGTGCTTATGTTCTACATACATGTTAAGACCTATATAGATATTTTTAAAGATAAAACTAAACATCTTGGTTATAATGGAAAGAGAAAGGCTTTAGGAGTAATAATAAACGTTGCCAAACAGGAAGGAATGCTGCAACCACAGAGAAAACCCTACATAAGCACGTTTGACTTTTAATATTTTGAATAATATTCAACTCAGATCATTAAGAAAAATCCAGATAGAACTTAGTTACTTACACAAGATGGTAACTCTTAAATATTTCCCAAAGTAGGACATAAAGGAGGATGGTCAAGGGCCTTTCTTTTTTAGCTAGTATATTCAGCTATTTCTACTATCATGATACAAGAGTTAATTTCCTCTGCTTACACTATTCCACATCCAAAAACCTGCATGTTATTCTGTTTTCCCTTTCCTTGATTTAATCAAATGAATGTATGGGGTCATTTATGTTTAATACAAGATGTTAGGATACCATGAAAGTCTGAACAATAAGGAAATATTTCCCTTTGAATTAGCTTTTAAACATGTAAGCACACACATATATACATGAAAACAAGAAAAATATATCCAAAACCAATAGGCATTTCTCCTCATTTTAGATATTATTATTAATGAGCCTACAAATGTATTGCTATTTGCCAAACTCCTAACAAAGAAGACACTAGGAAAATGTTGCCAAATTTGCTCCACAGCTTTGCCAACACTTCCTTATTATCAGTCCATTTTATGTTGAGTCCTCTCTAGTAGTTATTAGTGGTATCTCGCTGTGGTTGAAATCTGAATTTCCATAACAAATAATGATTTTGAGCATGTTTTATTTGTTTATTAGCATTTTAAATGTCACATTTGTTGAAGTATCTGTTCAAATATTTTCCTCATTTATTATTGTGCTGTTTGGCTTCTTATTACTGAATTGTAAAATTTCCTTATATATTCTGAACATAAGGCTTTGTCAGATATACATTGTATAATATTTTCTCAGGTGTGTCTTCCCTTTTCATTCTAGAAAAGTCTAGAAGACAAGTTTTAAGTTTGAACTCTAAGTTATATGTATTTTCTGGTGCATGCACTATCTAAGCAACCTTTATCTAACCCAAGGTCACAAATAATTTCTTTAAATATTTTTCTGTAACCAATTTCTAATTAAAGTGTGTGTATTATTTTATGTCTTCTTTTCTAACACAAGCCTTGATGCTGTAAATGTTCTTCCAAACACTCCTTTAGTTTCATCAACATGTATTGTGTATTATTTTCACTCAGTTCAAGATATATTCTAATTTCCCTTATGTATTTTTTATTTTGTAAATATTTGAAGATTTTCTCTTTCTTTCTGTTATTTGCATTCAGTTTAAGTCTGTTGTGATGGGAGAACATTCTGTATATTTTACTAATTTAAATTTATTGAGACTTTATATAATGTGGCATATGGTCTATCTCGATGAATATTTCATAAGCACTTCAAAAGAATGGATAATCTGGTGTGTTAAAAAAAAATTGCCCTAAAATAGACAATTAGGTTATGTTTTAGATAGCATTGCTCAAATTGTCTAAATTCTTACTGCCAAAAGAGTATTTAAATCTGTATTTGTAATTATGAATTTATCAATTTCCCTTGTCACTTATACCAGATTTTACTTTGTGTTTTGAAGATCTTTTCACTGGAATATAAACACTCTTGATGAATTGAACCCTTTGTCATTTTTAAATACATCTCTTTATCCTGCATTGAAATCTATTTTGTTCCATACTAAGATAGTCACTACCGCTATTTATTTTAACGTTGTCATGGTATATCTTCTTTTTCCGCCATTTAACTTTAATCTCTCTATTTCTTTATATTTAAAGTCAGTTTATTTTAGACAAACATATAATGTTTCGCTTTTTGATATCAAATCTCACAACCTGTACTTTTAATTCATGTGTATGGACAATTTATATTTAATATGATTATTGATAGGTTTTGGTTTTAAATATATTACATTGGTAATTTTCTATTTATTCTCATATGCTTTTTATTGTTTTTTCATTTTTTCTATCTTGATTAGATTTATTCAGTTACAATATGCTTTAGAGTTCACTTATTTTGAGTCTACAGCTTAATTTTCATACATGTTTAAAGTGCATTAAATACAGACTTCCATCATAACAAAATGTTCCTTCATGCTTGTTTGCCATTAATCTCCACTTGCATGTCAAGCCCCTGATAACCACTCCTCTGCTTTCTGTCTCTACAATAATATCTTTTCAAAAATTTAATGTGAACCGAATCATATAATATCATATAATATACAACCTTTGGCTTCTGGCTTTTATTTACTCAAAATAAGGTTTTTGAAGTTCATCCATGTTGTGGCATACTGTCAGTTGTTTTTTCTGTTTTATTGCCAAGTAGATTTCCATTGTATGCATATACCAAATTTTTTCAATTCACAACTTGAAATCTGGATATTTTCCAGTGGTTGGCAATTATGCAAATAGCTGTTATGAATATCCATGCATAAATTATTGTGAGGGCGTATGTTTTCTTTTTACAGGAGTCTATATATAAAAGAGTGAAAATGATGGGTAGGTATATTTATAACATTTTTTAAAGCTACTAAACTGTTTTCCAAAGAGGTTGTACAATTTTTATATTTCTAACCATAGTCTATGAAGGTTCAAATTTAAAATATTTCCAACAGTGCTTGGTATTGTCAGGCTTTTTGATGATAGCCAATTTTAGTAGGTGTAGAGTACTATATAATTTTGATTTTCATTTGCATTGACCTAAAGGCAAAAGAGGTTAAGCATATTTTCATATGTTTATAAGCAATGCATGGAGTTTCTTTGGTGAAATGTACATTCAAATATTGTGTCCATTTTTAAATTTGGTGGTCTGTTTTTATTATTAAGTTCTAAACTTTATATATATATATATATATATATATATATATAATTTCATTACATGAAATTTATTTATCAAATAAATGACTTGTAAATGTTATCTCCCAGTCTGTGGCTTGTCTTTTGGTGTTCTTAATGGAATGTATATTGAATAGCAAATGTTTTTATTTGCCTTTAGCTTTATATCTATGATCCAATTTAAACTAATTTGTGGGTATATTGAGAGGTAAATGGTTAAAAGTCATTATTGTTGAATATATGTATCCATTTTTCCAACACCATTTATTGAAAATATTTTTATTCTCCTTTCCTTCTATAATTGCCTTGGTAACTTTGTTGAAAACCAATTTATTAAAAATGTTAGGTATATTTTTTTCTATCCTTTAATAATATCATACTTTCTTCATAGCTGGTAGCTTATTGTAAATTTTGAAAATAAGTAGTATGCATCATCTAACTTTGTTCTTTTTATGGAAGTGATTTTTCTAATTGAGATTGTTTTCATAGACATTCAGAATTTGGGTCAACTTTTCCAAAACTTTTCCAAAATGAAAATGATTGCATTGAATATCATAGCAACCTTGGGAAAATTTCCATTTTAAGAATTTTGAATTTTCTATCCCATGAACATGCTATATTTCTCCAATTTTTTAGATCTTCTTTAATTACTCTCAGGAAAAATGTGTGCTATTTACTCTATAGGTCTTGCAAATTTTTAATGAAATTTTTTAAATGTTTTTTTTTATTTTTACAGAAGCTTTAGACTACATAAATGTTATATAAAAAATATAAGGGATTCCCATATACCCCACCCCTCTCCCTCCCACACTTTCCCACATTAACATCTTTCACTAGGGTCATACATTTGTTACAATTGATGAACACATATTGAAGCATTGTTACTAACCATGAATGATAGTTTACATTAGAGTTTATACTTTGCCCCACACAATTTTATAGGTTTTGACAAAATGTATAATGGCCTATATCCATTATTGCAGTGTCATGCAGGACGATTCCAATGTCCTAGAAAAGTCCCCATGTTGTACCTATTCTTCCCTCTCCCTCCACTCTGAACCACCGGTGGCCACTGCCTTTATATCAATGATATAAGTTTTTTCATTGCTTGAATAATAATGTCTATAATAGAATAATCATATAATAATAGTAAGTCTACTTTAGTCTATTGTTCATACTCCAGTCTTGAAGATTTGGGATGGTGATGCCCACTCTGTTTCTGATTGAGAGGTGACTTAGATCCCATGGGGCAGATGGATAGAACTGTTTTGCTTGCAGTTGTAGATACTCTCCGTGTTTTGGGATGAGCATTGTCCATCATCATCCTTTTGTTAGTAGTCTTGGGTGAGTCTGACTTTGTTTTGGGGGAGATTTTGGATAACAGAAGGTTATCAACTGTGGCAAGGGAAGATCTCTATTGCAGGGTGTCAGTGATGAGTGATGTATGAGGAGGGGTTCACCTAGGGCATGCCTCTAAGGCTTATGAGTGTTCATAGGGCGTTATTTGGTGAGTGGAGACCCACACAATAACTGGAAGAATATTGAACTCTCATCCTAGGGAGTCCTGCTAAATCTCTAATAGAGCAGCAAGAATCCCGAGTACATGGACAGTGCCTAACAAAGGAGGACACACAATTACACCAGGCCCTTAATATTGTGATTGTATTTATGAACCTTGTTCTTGTGAAATTGAAACTTAGATGAGTATTATATGTTGCCTAAGGTTACTTCCTGAAAGCCTCCTTATTTCTCAAATGTGGCCTTTCTCCAAGCCAAACTCAGCATGTAGATTAACTACCTTCCCTCAATCATGGGACATGACTCCCAAGGACAAGCCTCCCTGGCACCGAGGGATTATTACCAAGCGCCAACTAGCAATGCATCTGGAAAAAGACCTTTACCAAAAGGGGGAAATATTAAATACAAATGCCTTTTTATGACTAAGAGATTTCAAAGTGAGTCAGGAGGTCATTCCAGAGGTATGCTTATGCACCTCCCAGAAGGTTCTCATTGACTGCCACAGTAAACACTACCTCAAGCATTGGGGCTTATGAGGGCTCTAGACACATCTAGACACTATAAGCAGAGCAGACAATCTCAAGAATTTAGCACTTTGCCAGTGGGCCTTCTGAATTTATACTCCCCAATGTAACAGAGTTAGACTCATTTACAATTTCCCTACACATAACTCTTCTGCCCCTTTTATTTGAACCTATAATTGGCACTATAATTGTTCAATATTAACCCCTTCATACAGGTCTCTCTGTTTGTAATGTCTTACCTTAATATAGTATTTTTTCCCAATTAATGAAACAGTAATGATGAATCTTTATTATATAAAGTTAATAGTTTATTCAAATTTCTTTAATATTTATCTGATGTCATTTTTCTGTTTAGGATACCACCAAGTATGCCACACTGCATTTAGTCATCAGTGTCCTAAGGCTTCCCTTCTTGGGCCTGACAGTTAATCAGATATTCCTTGTTTTGAGACACTTTGATAGTTATAAGGAATATCTGTCAGATATGTTATACAATGGCCCATTATTGGAATTTTTCTGATAGTTTTCATATGATTAGATTGGGGTGATGGATTTTTGGTAGGAAGATCACAGAAGTAAAGTGCTGTTTTCATCAATTCATATCAGGCATACATAATATCAATACAATTTAGGGCAGCTGATGTTGACCTTGATCACACGATTGTAGTAGTGTTTGACAGGTTTCTTCCCTGTAAAGTTTCTCTTCCAGCTACCCCCCACCCCTTTCCATGCTGCATTCTTTGGAAGAACTATGCATAGCCCCCACTTAAATAATGGAAGTTATGCTTTCACTCTTCAGGGTGGTATATCTACATAATTTACTCATGATTCTTCTGCACAGGATTTGCCTCTAGTTTATCAATTTATTCAGTCATTTAAATCAGTATGGATTTATGCCTATTAGTTTTATACATTGGGTAAAAATTCAATAGTATTTTATTTTATTGCTCAAATTATTTCATCTTAAGCCACTGAGAGCTCCTCAGTGACTTCTATGCCCTTGATATACCCCTCGCAATGTGGCTTTTATTTTTTAACATATTTCCTGACTTAGTCCTAGAATCAGGCATTTCTCCAAAGCACCCTCATTATCTTTTATTAGTGAATGGTATTAGAAAACAAAATTGGTGCACTAGGTATGAATGTTGCTACTGGGATATTGTTTCTTCCAGACTTTAATATAGCAAAGAAATATATGTGTATATACTAATCTGTGTATATGCACATATCTTTTAAATACTTCTATAAGTAACCATCTGTATCCATATTAAGTTCAACATGGGTTATTATTGTGTCCAACTGTAAACCATTACCACCTGGATCATTCTGGTCTCCTCCTTTTACTTATCTGTATATTCCAACTTCAACAATGAGAAACCAGGCTTCCACCATCTGCCATTCATTTATTAATTTTCAATCCCAGAAACAAGTACAGCAGTATTGAATGGTTAATTCATACCCTTATGGGGTACAACTTAATCAACAAAAGTATAGTGCTTATGTGCATATTCTTTTGCCTCTAGTTATACTAACTCTATTCATTCCCAAAGTGACTTAAGTCAGAATCTTTTCTCTACCCCTTTCAGTGAGTTGTTTCTTACATTTGTCATATAGTCATATTCTTTTGTCACAATCTGAACTCTTTCCTGGGTTCCCCAACCTCCTAAAGGATTTCATTTTAATTTCCAGTTATTAGGATTTACTTTTTGTGCTGTAGAATTCTAAAAGTATTGACAAATGTGTAATGTCATGTATTCACTATTACTATGTCAGACAAAATAATTTCAATGCCCTAAATATTTTCTGAGCTTCACCTATTCATCCCCCTCTGTCACGACCTTTTTTACTGTCCTTATAGCTTTATCTTTTCCAGAATATCATATAATTGGAATCATAGAGTATATGGCCTATTCTGACTGGCATCTTTCACTTAGCAATATGCACTGAAGGTACGTCAATGTTATTTTTTTGTTCCTTGACAACTCAATTCTTTTTGTTGTTGAATAATATTGCATTTCTTGGAAGTGCCATCCATTGGAAAGGAAGTGTTTATCCATTCACTTATTGATGTATATCTTGATTGCTTCCAGTTTGACAATAATAAATAACACTGCTATAAGTAATTTTCTACTAGTTTCGGTGGGGACAAAGTTTTCAACATCTTGGTATAAAGACTTAAGAGTGTGATTGCTGGATCATATGGTAATAATGTTAGGTGGCAACACACTGTCAAACTATCTTCCAAAGTTGATGTACCATTTTGGACTCTCACTAGCAAGTAATGAGAGTTTTTATTGCACCATCTCCTATCAGCATTTGAGTTTTAGCAATTCTGATAGAAGCATAGTAGTATTTCAAGGTTGTTTAATTTGCAACTCCCAAATGATAAATTATGGTGAATAATTTTTCATATGCTTATTTGCCATCTGCATGTCTTCTTTGGTGAGAGGTCTGTTTAGATCTTTTTCCCACTTTCCAATTGGATTATTTTCTTATTGTTGAGTTTTAAGACTTCATGTATATTTGAGAGAAAGGCCATTGACCAGTTAAGTGTTTTCCAAATATTTTCTACAAATTTGTGACATATATTTTCATTCTCTTAACAGTTTTTTTCCACAGAGTAGAATTTTTTTGTTTAATTAATGAAATGCAACTTTTCAAATTCTTCATGGAATGTGCTTTCGAATTTTTATCTAAAAATTCATCACCTAACCCAAGGTTACCTAGAATTTCTCCTATGTTATCTTCTGGAATATAGTTTTGTGTTATAATTTTAGACCTATGTTCTGTTTTCATTTAAATTTTCTAAGACATGCAAGTTCTGTGTTTTGATTCATTTTTTTGCATGTAGATATTCAATTGTTCCAGCACCATTTGTTGAAAAGACTACCTTTTTCCATTGCATGGCCTTTGTTCCTTTTTCAAATATCAGTTGACTTTATTTTTGTAAGTCAGTTTCTGAGCTCTCTATTCTTGTCCATTTATTTGTGTCTATTCTTTACCAATGGTATGCTGTCTTCTTTACTGTAAATTTGTATTGTCGTGAAGGTGGGTAATGTCATTCCTGCAACTTTGTTCTTCTTTATAATTGTCTTGGTTATTCTATGCCTCTTATCTTTCCATATAAACTTTAGATTCAGTTTGCCTATATCTATGAATTTGCTTAAATTGATCTCTTTTCCAAACATATATGCTTAAACTAACGGTTATACATTTTTCTTCTATTTTACTATTGCATTTAAAGCATAGGTTA
>JAQZBX010073227.1:0-14940 GCA_029593785.1 Cabassous unicinctus | reverse complement strand
CTAAATTAAGTCAAGTTAGACATGAGTCTCTTCATGTGTAATTCCTCAAGTACAACTGCTTGAATACCATAAAATTGAAAAGGTAAGTAGTATTTATCACAACCACTTCAATATCATAAAATTGAAAAGGTAAGTAGTATTTATCACCATGAATAAAGTTTGCGAAATTGATTTAAAACATAGTTTCTAAAAAGTTCAAGTTTGTATCCCATAAACATTGTATCTAAAAAGTAAATATGTACTTGAGTATAGTTCTTCAAAATCTGAAGACCTGGAGACTAAAGAGATAAGATATCTCCCCTCTACCCCACCCAGTATACAATGGTGAAACTGACACAACATAACCACTATAGACACCTTCATTAAAAAGGTTAAATGGACCATGTATGAGGCCCCAGGTTCGCTTCCCGGGGCCTCCTTGTGAGGGCAGGCCGACCCGCACGGCGCGAGGGGCTGATGCAGCGGGACCTCACAGCAAGGGGAAGATAAGCAGACACGGAGAAGACACACAGCGAATGGACACAGCAAGCACAAGCAGCAAGGGGGGGATAAATAAATAAATAAATAAATCTTTAAATAAAAAAAAAAAAAAAGGTTAAATGGGAGAACTATAGCCATCACCAATTCACAGCAATTTTGAAATCCAGCTGGGTACATATTATCAGTTCCTGGATTAAGGTTCAATACTATTGGCTATAAATGATCCCTCACAGCTCTTGGCTCTACTCTTCGGACAATTCATTCTGCCTTCTGTGAAATCCTTCCTTTTCCATAAAAAATGGCTGGAGTTCTCAACTCAGTAGTTTCCTCCGCCTCCTTTCTGTCCATAATAGTATGGGGAACAAAAGACATCTTTTCGTTTCCTAACTCTTTCCTTTTTTAGGTCAAGCAGGTGGTATTTCTATACGTATAGTTCTCTTTAAAACCTTAAGGATGCCCTGTGGTTCTTGTTGCAGCTCACTCCATTAGACAAAAGGCAAACCCACAAATCTCATTGAGATAAGCTCTTCTTGGTCTTGGGCTTCTTTATGGCTGTTGATGGGCATTGCCTTTAAGATTCTTAGAAACTATTATTATTTAATGGGGAGACTCTGTTATGCACACTTTTAACATCCTTAGAGGGCTTTTTTCTGAGGCATTGCCATGAATCTCTCTGAGATCTTGACAAATGATCTTAGAGACCCATTCTGGATTTATCTTTGTACTGAAATTCTTTCTATATTGAGAATTGTGTTTTGGTTGTTATGAGAAATAATCTTATTTCTGAACTCAGTAAGTCTGGGCTTCTTTATATTTTCTCTAAATTTTTCTTTAATATTAAACAATTCATTTTCAGCTATGTTTCTCTTCTCTCATTTTATTAAAATCCAGGTGTACTTTCAGTGCTTTGAAAAGCCTCCTTATCTAGAGCACCCAATTTATTAGGAATATCTTCTAATTTCCATGTTACTGCAGCACTAGCATTGCTAAACTTTCAGTCACCACTTAAGAATCCCCTATACTCTAGATTCCAATAACATTTTCATCACTTTTGTTTAACCTTTACAGTCATCTTCTTCAAGGACAAGCAGGCTTTTGTTAACAAAAGCCCTTTAGGATTTTACTAACACTCTCCTTAAAGTTCAGACAAATTCCACTTCTCCCTGTTCCCAAAGCCAGTTTTATGTTTTGTTATAGCAACATGCCACTCCTGATACCAAAGTCTGTTCTAGTTACTATGGCTGTACAGCAAATTACCCAAACCTTAGCTGTTTAAAAAAATCAAGAAAGCACTATTTATTTTGCTCAAAAGTCTTCCATTTGGGCAGTCTCAGCAGAGATAGCTCATCTCTGTTCCACTCAACATCAACTGAAGCAGATCAAAGGCTGGATGCTGGAGTCATCTAAAAGCCCAATCAATCGCATGTCTAGAAGTTGATGCTGGCTATCAGTGAGACTTTGGTTGAAGCACTCAGCCAGAACACCTACATCTCACCTCCCCATGTGGCTTCGGTTTCCTCACAACATGATGGCTGGATTCCTAGGCAAGCCTCCAAAGCTAGACGGTCAGGTGGCAGCTGTATAACCTTTATGATCTGGCCTTTTAAGACACTCAGTTTCACTTCCTATATATTCTATTTATCATGGCTGCCACAAAGACAGATGCAAGTTCAAGGTAGGTGGAAATAGCCTTCACCTCTTGATGAGATACACTAGCAAAGTTCTTGAAGAGGGTGAGAAAAACAGAAATATTGCTCTGGTCATTTATTTTTCTTTTTTCTTTTTTAACATGGAGAGCATGAACTTAGTTTCCCACTACCACAAATTATGCAGTTGAGTTTCCCACATTTGGGGAAATCACAGGGGTCAGCACATGTGGAGTGCAATGGATAAGTCGCCCTGGGAAAACCACCTTCATGATCATGTTATCTACCCTGCCAGGTAAGTATGGTCATGTTTGAAAAATATAATCTGCTACACATTATCATCACTTCCTGACCTTTCTTCTTCTTGTTTTTTAAAGAGCTAAATTAGAAAAAAAAAGGTCATAATAATGATAGGAATTTTAGCCTTATAATATGTGGATAATTTAAGTTAGACATAAAAAGATATAGAAAAGAAAATAGATCCTTAACCTCAATTGGATGCCCAGCAACTTAAAGTGATTGAATATGTGTTCAACTATGAAGAAAGAGAATAAAATTTAGGAGTATGAAATAAATTGTGGAAATTTTTCTGAAAGGTGAAGTGTAGAGATCTTATAATATTTTTCTCCCTATGGAAAAGAAATCTCTACTCAATATAAATATTGCTTGTCTTTTGTGCTTCACGATTTTAGTTTAAAATTTTGAAAATGCATTTGGCAAAAAAACTAGAAGATTTCCTCCATTCATAAGTGGTCCATTAATTGAATTGAACTGAAACAAGATGAAAGTTCTCTTTTTCAAGATCATGTGTCTTCTGTCTATGGTAATTTATTAGTATCATTTGCAAAATCCTTGGAATTTTAGGGTGCTTAGGAGAGAACCTACATTTTATGGTGTCTTAAATGTTCCCAATTTCTGCAAACTACACTGGCAAAATTAAACTTTGCCATTTCTATTCTGTCACTTAAACTTTGACATTTGTTTACTTCTCTCATTCCATTCTTTTAAAAAGGAGCTTGACCAGGAAAACCCAACCTGGCAAACATATTGGTATTAATATGACCACTTAAGATAGTTATTTATTGTGGGTGTTCTTGAGCCCAGGGTTATTTCATTACTGTGGCTAACACTCAGCACCTACGTACACATGCACACATGCTTGAACATAGTTTACAATCAAATGGGAGGGAAAGAATTGACAAATAATAAATCAAAGTCTCTATTCCTTTAGATTTCCTTGGACTTTCTCATGACACTTAACAGTAAATATTAGAGAATTTATGTGTTGGTTTTGAAGCTATTGTCTTTTAAGCTCCAACCCACCTATGATACTCTGTTTACTGGTTCTAGCATGGTACTCTACAAACCATATTTCTCCTTTACCAGCTGGTCCCCATTAGACTTTGCTAATTGTGAGTGCTAGAGGGAACCTGGAGGAGAAAGAAGAGAAAAAAGGGAATCATTCACTCCTGATTGCTTTCTGTTTGCTTCTAGCTCCTCTCAGTGACAGCCAGCAATGCTTCTTCTGCTTGGCAATGACAATTTGTTCTAGTAGCAGTACTTGATTCTAGTTTGCAATTTTTCCAGCCTTCCCATAAATAACCTCACCAAGTCACCCAGAGACAGCAGTATCAGTTGGTGAATAATCTCTCCTCGGAGGAATGGGTCCCAGCCCCACAGAGTCTCTCCTCCTAACTCACAGACCCTGACACCATCTAAGCAGCAGGTCCTCCTCAAAGTACTGACTTATGACTTCCCAGGCCCTTTCTCCAAGACTTGGGTTTCAATAATACCAACATCTTCTCCTTGTTCCTCCAGTTCTAGAGGTGAAGCCTGCTTCCTGTGGTTATGGCCTCATTGATAACTTACTGTCCTCATTTTTCCTTTTCAGTTCTTCACTAACTGGTGAATATATCATACAGAAATCAATCCTCTTTTATGGTTAAATCACTTTACTTCATTCTTCCCTACATGCCTTTCTCACCGGGTATGCACAAACATCAAATGATTAAAAACAATATAAGGGAGCATGGGTAGCTCAAGTGGTTGAGCGCTTGTTTTCCACATACGAGGGCCCGGGTTCAATCCCCAGTACCTCCTGGGAAAAAACCAACAACACAGTACCTTGGGATGCAGTAAAAAATACCATATAATTGACTATATTTTATTTTAAAAAGACAAAATGCAGCAAGACAATAAGACTAAGAATAAAACTAAAAAAAACTTCATATTTTAGCATAATTTTATTTCTTGTTTGCATTGAGTTTGCGTTGTCTTAATGAGTCAGAGTGGTGAAAGAGATGTATGAGATCACCAGAGAATCAGTGTCTGGTTACATTATTTTAAATTTAGCATATAACTATGACTTTGTCATAAATAACATACATGAAATATACTTACTCTTTATTTAATCTTGGTTGGCCTGTATTGTTTTAAATATGGTTCAAAGAAAAGTATAACTGTAATAGCATTATTTATAATTATGAGAAATTACAGCCTCAAATTAGGTTTATATGTCATATGTTTAACTTAAAATTTCCAGAAAGCAAGAAAAAATGCTAATTATTTTACCTTTGTATGTCATAGGCATTAGAAAAAAACAGTAGGATAAAATAATATACTATACTATTTTATATTATTTATATTTTCCTCCAAATTTATTGTCAATAATAGTTTCTGTTTAACATACTTAGAAATTTATACATTTTTAACCTTGCAAAAAAATTTTTTTAAAAATTCTAATCTATAAAATTAACTGATTGTCAACCTCATTTGCTATCCTAATTCTTGCTTACTTGACTTTTGTCCAAAGAAAGCCAAAATCTCCCAGAAGCAATAGGGCATTTGTCCAAAGATGTGTGGTATAACCTATTACAGAGACTTGGGAGGAAGTGAATGGTGACCTCCAGTTTTCATAATGTCTCTAAACACTTTGCTCATTTATTTCCATTAGTTTTGTCAGAGGTAGGCTGACATTAATTACAATTCCTCCTACCTCTTTAATTTTTGTAAAAAAAAAAAGAGCAACAAAGATTTAGTGGCAGGCAGACTAGAATGAAAGAAAATGATGGCCCTATTGACAATAGGAACTGCAAGGGCCATCACTGTTTAAGTATGTGATGCACGCCAAGCACTCAAATATTGTCTTAATAGTTAGCTAAATGTTTGACGTTTTCCTTGTGGAATGAGTCTTAAAAGTTGGCAAGAGCCTGAATCACTCATGAATTTCCCAAGGAAAATGTTTACATTACCCTAGGATTTGCCTTAAAGCAGAAGAAAACTGACTGTTTTCCTAATTCAGTATTTGAAAAAAATTGGGAGAAACTTCCAATTTTAATTTCATTCACCCTAATACATGAATTATATAGACAGGAATTGTAAGAACATGAAGAGAGAGAGGAAGGGTGGCTATTTAAAAGTGGATAAGGAGGGCGGATGTGGCTCTGATGGTTGAGTGTTCGTTTCTCATATGGAGGGACCTGGGTTCCATCCCCAGGACCTCTGGGTAAAATAAAGAAAAAATATAGAAGGCGCATGGGCCACCTGACCCCATGCGCAGGGGCACGCCATCAGGCCCCACGAGCGGGTGAGCTCTCAGGCCCCGCCTGCGGGAGTGCCAGGCCCCGCCAAGCCATGCAGCAAGATAATGACGTAACAGCAAGATGATGACATAACAGCAGAGTGACACAAGGGAGAGCCAAGACGAGATGCGGCCGAAAACAACAACAGAAACTGAGGTGGCACAGGTGGCAGAACTCCTCTCTCCCACATCGGAGGTTCCCAGGATCTAATCCCGGTGAAGACAGGAGGAGAAGGATGAGAAGAGAGGGCAGGAAAACAGACACGGAGACTTGCTCAGCGAATGGACACAAAGCAGCAAAAACGGGGTGGAGGGTGGTTAAAATAGATAAAAGTAAATAAATAAATAAATCTTTAAAAAAAAAAAAGTAAAAAAAGTGGATAAGGTAGAATTTAGAGGAAAATAAAGCTACAGTTTAAAAATTGGGAAAAGGTATAAAGCAGCTGTAATTTTAAACTCATCTATCCTAAAATTTAACAGGTGAATATCAATATTTAAGAGTATTCATTGCAGTAGAGCATATATGTATTTGTAAAACATGGCAATAAGCTACAAGCCAAAACTATGTGGTAACAGACAGGAAAAAAGAAATTTTCCCAATAAAACCCAATAAAAATACCAACAGCCTTTTTTTTTGCTGAAATGGAAAAAGCAATTATCAAATTTATGTGGAAGGGTAAGGGGCCCCGAATAGCCAAAAAGATCTTAAAAAGAAGAATGAAGTTTGAGGACTCTCACTTCAGGACTTTAAAGCATATTACTAAGCTACAGTGGAAAAACAGCATGGTACTGGCATAAAGACAGACACACTGACCAATGGAACCGACTTGAGAACTCAGAAATAGACCCTCGCATCTACAGTCAAGCGATTTTGACAAGGCTGTCAAGCCCTCCCAGCTTGACCAGAACAGTCTATTCCACAAATTGTGCTGGGAGAACTGGATAGCCAAATCCAAAGAATGAAAGAAGACCTCTATCTCACATCTTATAGAAAAATTATACTCAAACTGGATCAAGGACCTATATAAAAGTAACAACCATAAAACTCCTAGGAGAAAATGTAGGTAAACATCTTCAAAATCTTGTGGTAGGCGGTAGTTTCTTAAACCTTACCTAAAGCACAAGCAACAAAAGGAAAAATAGATAAATGGGACCTCCTCAAAATCCAACACGTTTGCACCTCAAAGGACTTTGTCAAAAGGGTGAAACTCAATGGAAGAAAATATTTGGCAATCACATATCTGATAGGAGTTTAATATTTTTGATATTTAAAGAGATCATACATTTCAACAATAAAAAGACAAACTATCCAATTTTTAAAAAATGGACAAAAGACTTGAAAAGACAATTGTCCAAAGAAGAAATACAAATGGCAAAGAAACACATGAAAAAATGTTCAACATCACTAGCAATTAGGGAAATGCAAATCAAAACTACAATTAGATATCATTTCACACTTATTAGACAGGCTGCTATTAAAAAGTCGGGGATACTGTAAATGTTGGAGACAATGCAGAAAGACAGGAATGCTTATTCACTGTAGGTGGGAATGTAGAATGGTATAGCCACTGTGGAGGACTGTTTAGCAGTTCCTAAGGAAGTTAAATATAGACCTGCCATGTGGCCCCAGAATACCATTATTAGGTATATACCCAGAAGAACTGAGAACAGAGACACGAACAGACATCTGCACACCGATGCTCATAGCAGTATTATTCATGGTTGCCAAAAGTTGGAAACAACCCAGGTGTCCATCAACTGATGAATGGATAAATTAATTGTGGTATATACACACAATGGAATATTATACAGCTGTAAGAAGAACTAAAGTCGTGAAGCATATGACAAAAATAATGAATCTGGAGGACATTATGTTGAATGAAGCAAGCCAGACACAAAAGAACAAATACTTTATGATTACACTAAATATATTGGGTAAATTCATGAGTTAATAATTAGAATATAGGTTAATATGTGCAGAATTGGTAAAAAGGTTGCTTGTAAATCTTTGGAAAGGAATAGAAATGGTGAAAGCATATCATGGTGTTTGTAACTAGCAGAGCTATTATATGGGTGTGACAGTGATTGAAAGGGAAAGTCTAAGGGCATATTTATTACTAGAAGGAAAGCTAAAAACTGTAACATGGGACTGTATAATATAGTAAAAACTCATGTAAAATATGAATATGGGCAATATTTCATATATAAGACTGTTTCTTCAAAATATAAATACAAATATACTAGAGAGAAGGAAAGAAATAGCAGCTATGTACAGCAGGGGAAGCATAAAAAGATTGAGAGATGAGTTTTGTTTATTATTATTGTTATTGGAATAACGAAAGTGCTCTAAGAATGATTGAAGTAATGAATGCACAAATATGTGATTATACCAAATTCCATTGATTGCATACTTTGGATGGATTTATGTTTTATTAATATGTATCAATAAAATTGATTTGTTTATATGTATGTTATATATGAATAAAGGCAAAACATAGAAGGTGTGTTTGTTTCAAAGTTTATCATTGTGATTTGCTTCCTTATGATCAATGTTTTCTCGCTTAGTCAACTTAAATGGATATTCCTAGAGG
The DNA here is from genome assembly GCA_029593785.1 of Cabassous unicinctus. NCBI lineage: Eukaryota > Metazoa > Chordata > Mammalia > Cingulata > Chlamyphoridae > Cabassous > Cabassous unicinctus. Next base: position 6,643 of record JAQZBX010073227.1, on the reverse strand, counting down.
AACAGTGAAGAAATAGTTTGGATTTTTTTTTTCTTTTTTTGGCTTTGGTTTGAGTTTGGCTTTTGCATCTACAACTACAGGAAAGATTTAGAGCAGTACATCTCAGAGTAGAGCGAAATCTCATGAGATCGTTTTCCTAGGTACGTAGGTACTATTTACTCATTTTACAGAACTCTCAGAAGAATGTTAAAGGAATTGTCCTCGGTCACATGTGATGGTGGCATAGAGAGTAGAATTTGGTCTTGTGTCTCATTTCTATAATTTTCACCCATATATACTTCTAATTTCTTAAAATATAGGCCATTAAACAAATCTAGAGTTATGTATCCAAAATTCACTTTGAATAAATGCCAAGGTTACCTAAAGTTACCAAAGACTGAGAACTGAGTTGAAGTTATTATATTCTTTCTCATGTGATTTTAAGGTTATGAAAAATATGAGGTCAAAAATTTCTCATCCATTAGTTCTGAAAATGCCCTCATTTGACTGTGATTGACAACTTTTGACAATGACTGACTGACTCTGATGAGCAGTGATAAAAAAAAATGACAGCCTTAAGTATTGTGAACAAGTTACATCTTAAAGGAATTAAGTTGCTAATGGATTAAGAGTGGTCAATGAAGAAAAAGTCTACCTTTACTTTTTATTTTGCTGGATTATCATTCTTCATAGAACACTGGCGATTATTCTCACACAAGTTCTTCCAGAGCTTCCAAAGAAGCAGAATTATTTTACAGACAAGATTTTATCTTATTAGGAAACCCAAGTTAAGCCATTAGATCAGCCACTATGCTCAAGAATGTTGAACATTCATAATGCAGAACTCTAAGGCACTTTTTTCATTATCTAATATCAGCACTTTGGATACTTAAAGAGTACTTTTTCTCAAATTCATGCAAAATGGCAGGACAGATAAACCAAAATCATTTCTAAGCATGACTCTATGCTGTTCTGGACTCAGATCTAAGTTATTGTCATAATTTTGACTAATTTTTGAAAGATTTAGCAAATTATTTGGTCTTGCAGAACAAAGTCAACAGTTAATTACATACATTTTTTAATTCTTGAAGAAAACTGCGGCTTCAGTTATGAGCTTCATTCATTTAAAGAATTATTCAGGAAAAAAATGATATTTTTGAAGTACCTAATATAGTTAAGTATCAGTCCAAGTAACATTTCAACAAATCTCCCTTTGTGTCAAATTTGTTTCCCAAGTAAACATTTTTTTCTCAATTTCTCCATTTCTGTCGATAGTATTAAACTTTCAAATAACTAATTATCAGTGATTACTCATTTTGTTTTTTCACACTTTTACACTAAAAGTTCCAATTTATTTCTATATATTGCTAATTATCTTTTTATAACATTTCTTGTATTACTCATTTTCTTTTAATTTCCATATTCTCCACCTTTTCTGTTGCTCATAGCCTTAAGCCTAGATTAATATGTGGCCTCCATTATGTCTCAAAAAAAAAAAAAACTTTTACATAAGTGCCGAATGAGGAAATCATGCTTACCTGGAGTTCCACCTGTGAAAAAGAATTGGAATCATGGTTGGCAATATGTTCAGCATGAATCAACAGTACTAGAAAGAAAAACATTAAAAAAAAAATAAAGATTTTGGGGAAATATGATATAAGTTTTGGAATTTAATAATCTGGATCTGAATCTTAATTGTCTGACCTTAACAAACAGCCTCCTCATCTGTAAAATGGAGATAATTAAAATAGCTATCATCTATTGTGTGTTTATCATGAGCTAGGCATTATGTGTTTTATAAGTATTATTTCATTTAATGCTTATAGTAACCCTATTTTTTAAAAAACAAACAAACATTATTATCCTCATTTAAAATGAAAAAAAATGCTGGATCACAGGAAGGTAAAGTAATTTTTCCAAGGTCACACAGTTTGTGACAACAGATGAACTCCAAATCACGTTCATTGTCAGCAGAGCCTGTGTCTTAACCACTGCACATTCAGTGATATTATGCATGTACCTCAACTGACATTGTGCCAGGAATACAGTAAGTTTCAATAAATGTTAGTTTTTTCCCTTAGAATTTCATTCTACAGAATGTTTGTGTATTATTCTGCCAAAGGTGTGCTAATGCAAAGTAACAGAAATCTGTTGGCTTTTATAAAGGGTATTTATTTGGGGTAAAAGCTTACAGTTATAAGGCCATAAAAAGTCCAACTCAAAGTTTCTTTCTCACAAAAATCAGTTGTCACATGTTGAAGCAAGATAATCGCCAATCTCTGGCTGGTCTCTGCCTTCCCCTCTGGGCTTCCTCTTCCTCTTGAGGCTCTGTGGGCCCAGCCTCTTTCCAATTCCAGCTGCAGGCTGGAACAGGGCTTCCTATATCCGTCTCGGCTGTTCTCCCCAATCTCAGCTGTAAGCTATCAGGCAAAATGCCTCCTCTCTCCCCGGGACTCCAGCTATTTGAGCCTTCCTCTTTCGAGCACATGCCTGGAACACAAATGACAGAGCTTTCTCTTCCCATGTGTCTGTCTGTCTGTGTGAACATCCATTTATATCAGACACCAAGGGGGCAGATACTCAAACTGAGCCCTAATCTTAACAGGTAATCTAATCAAATCTCCCTCAACTGAATTTAATACAATCAAAGGGTCTCACATCCAGAGAAATAAATTAGTTTGCAAACATAATCTCTCTCTTCTTGGGATTTATAAATAATCTCAAACTGCCACAGCTTGTTAGAAAACACTTTAGGTACTGGATTCACTTCTAGCTAGCACGTTTGAGAATGGTATTGTAGTCCTTAGCTCTTCCCCCAATCCTGAGGAGTTTGGGGTGGTGATGTCCACTCCACCTTAATGGTATTCTGTTGTAGACATACTGTGATTCAAGCAATGGAAGAAATTACAACAGTGAGGTGGAGCCAGTGGCCACTGGATGCTTTCAGGGCAGGGAAGGGAAAAGCAGTTGTTATATAGGTGCTTTTTTCAGGACTTGGGAATTATCCTGAGTGACATTACAACGACAGATATAGGCCATTTTACATCAGCATGTAACATGCAGAACTGTGTGGGAGAGAGTGTGGTCTACAATGTGAACTATGGTCCATGTTTAGTGGCAAAGCCCCAGGATGTGTATATCCATTGCAGGTGATGTGCCACACTAATGAAAAATGTTTATGTGGGATGTTATGGGAGGTGTGGGAGGTGGGGAACATGGAAATCCCTGTAATTTTTGTGTAACATGTATGCAATCTAAGCATCTTTTAAAATAAAATAAAATAAAATAAAATAAAATAAAATAAAAGAATGGTATTGTAAACTAAAAAGAGTTGAATCATTGGAAGGATGACTAGGATGACAAAATGCATGACATGTGGCAACATTGAATTGCTGGGTATATTTACTCTGAAGAAAAGAGACCTTGAGTGCTTATGATATCTGTCTTAAAGATGGAAGAGAGAAAGAGAGGGAGAGAGTGTGTGTGTGTGTGTGTGTGTTTGCATGTGTGTTGTATGTGGCCACAAAAGAGTAGAACTTGATAGGTGAATGAAAAGTATTGGAAGAGGAGTCTTAAATCAATGAGAAAAGGTTCTTTCTAACAACCAGGGTTGCCCAAGGGTGGATGGACTGCCTCAGGAAAAAAAAATAAGATTATTTATTGGAACAAATAAATGTACCATGTGTCTTAGCTTGCCAGGCTGCTGTGACAAATACCACAAAATGGGTTGGCTTGAATTACAAGCATTTATTGTCTCACAGTTTAGGAGGCTAAAAGTCCAAAATCAAGCTTCTTTGAGGCTCCATCTGGCCATATAGCCTCTGCCCATCAGCAAGGCTATGCTTTTTCCCCAGAGTCTGTGGCATTCTGGTGCTGGCTTGCCACAGTCCTGAGGGTTCATTGTCTTGCATCCCTGCCTACTGGCCCATGGCAATTTCTCTCTCTTTGTCTACTTTTCTGGTTGTCACTGACTTCTGGCTTCTTCCTACGTGGATTTCTCTAACTTCTGATTCCTGGTTTTTTTCTTTTTATTAGGCCTTGAGTAATATGGATTAAAAGCCACCCTGATTCAGTTGGCCACACTTTAACTAATAATAACAACTTCAAAAGTCCTATTTACAAATAAATCCATACCCACAGGAATGTGGCTTAAGGTTAAGAACGTGTCTTTTGAGGGTGTATGTAATTCAATCTACCACACTACACCTGGCCAGGGTTACATTCTGAGTCTTTGCATTTTGACTAGAAACCTCTCTTTTAGGAGCATCCTCATTAAATACTTGAGTTTAGTAAGATCATTGTGCTTCCCATTCCCAAATATGAGCCTCCTCAGTCACTTGTTTTGTGTGCACTCTATTATCTTCTCATCTCCGTACTTTTGGTGTTTCCATAGTTCCCCTAATTATTTCCCAACAGCTACACTTTAACCAACTCTTTTCATCTGTTCTCTAGAAAACCTGACCCATTTTTAATAAATGACCCTATAGCATCACCCTCTTCAGTCAGTGCCCTATTCATCTCCTTGTCTTATCAAAATTCTGGTTTATCCACAAACTTCCCCTGTTTCATTCTCCAGTGGCAGTGGCCCATTCTCCAACTTCCCTTGTACAACAGAGCCAAAAGATGGGTTTATTTTCATGGTCTCCATGTCCATTTCTAAACATTTACTCTTTGACTCTCTATAAAGAGCTTCTTTGAGGCTCCATCTGATCTTATAGCCCTCTGCCCATCATTGCTGCTGTCATTTTGGGATCTCCTCCCTATTTATTGAGAATTTTGTTATTTGTCTCATAGTTGACCAGAGTGATCTTAATACATACATGGTTGAGTAATCAAACAGTTTAGCTACACAGTTCCTTGTTCTTTTTAATTCAATTGTCTTTCTTTTTTGCAGCATTTCAGAATGCATTTCCAAGACTACACTTTAGATATTTCTCACACCTATCATTGAGCCTGAGACATATCAAGCACTAAAAATTGTTTGGCTAATAGCTCACCCTTTTTAATTACCTTACTCAGATCTACTGGTGGAGTTTAAACCTAAACCTCTCACTATCTGATTTAAAAATATTACACTTTTCTCTTACTCTTTACACCCTTATCTTCTTATACTCTCATCCCTGGACAATTTCTGTCTAGCATCTGAACTGCACCTTTTATCTTTGCCTACTTCCCTATTTAGTTTAGAATTCATGGCCCATATTTTCAGTGACTTGGTTGCTATGATACTTTGTATATTATCTCTTGTTTTTCTGCCTTATCTTAGAGCAATTCAGCCATCCTACAAACAATTCACCCTTTAATCCACATCCTGATCTAGAAACTATTTCTTCCTTTTCTTTATGGAAAATGTCTTAAAACTTCGAGAAAAAAGGACTCTACAGTTGCTATTTCCATTTTCTTACATCCCTTTTACCCTTCATCCCACTTAAATCTGGCTTCTGACTCACCACTTTTACACAAGTTTACATGAACTCAACACACACAAATTCAGATACACACAATGGGCAATCAAAAAAAAAAAATAAAGGCAGAGAAAGAGAATTAAATGCTTTAAAATTTTTTTCTATGATTATTTTTGTTTACTTATTGTTACTGAGTCTTTATTTGCCTTATTTTTAAAAAATGTGTGATAGGTACGTTTGTATAAGAAATACTTATTAAATAATGGACACTACTATTATGCATGATTTTCAACTTACCCAAAGGGTCTTGGAACATATTGGTCACATAAAATGACGTCCTACTGTATTTACATTGACCTCAATATGACCAGATTCAGTGAAACATTAGCTGTGTTTATCTCACATGATCTCTCTAGAGCAATTGTCACTATTGAGCACTCTTTCCTTCCTGAAAACCTCTTCCTTCTGGGCTTCTGTGACCCTGCTCTCCTAGAATCTCTGTTCTGTCTGGTTTTTCTATTCTATCTTCTTCCTGAACTCTTGTTTTGCCACTCAGGACTTAATATACGCTCTATATACACTCTCTCAAAAGGACCTTATCCAAACACAAAGCTTCAATTCTCACACATATGCTGATGACTCAATTTCCAGGTGTGTCAGTCAGGGTTCTACGGAAAACCAGCAGGATTCGTTTGTGTATACACATAATGAGATTTATTTTAAGGAATTGGCTCATGCATTTGTAGGAGCTGGTAAGTCTGAAATCTGTAGGGTAGGCCAACAGGCTGGAAATTCCTAAGAGTAGATGTTGTAGTATCAAGTCCAGAATCTACAAGACAGACTGGCAGGCTGGAAACTCAGAGGGGAGTTGATGTTGTCTTCTTGAGGCAGAATTTATTAACCAGGAATTCTCAGTGGTTTTTGTTTGTTTGTTTGTTCTTAGGCTCATCTTTAAGATTGGATGAGGCCAATGTATATTATCAAGGGTAATCTCTTTTACTTAAAGTCCATCAATTGTAGGTGCTAGTCACATCTGCAAAATACTTTCATAGCAACATCTAGATTAGCGTTTGACCAAACAAGTGGGTACTATAGCTTACCTAAGTTGGCTCATAAAATTAACCATCACACCAGAAGAGAATTATTCTGAACACCGCACTTCTTTATCAAACTACTTTGTAGATAGCTCCATGTGTCTCAACCTCATGTCACTGCCTAAACTCAACTCTTTGTCTATCACCCAACTTCCTTCTCTTACT
>JAQZBX010073226.1:0-14950 GCA_029593785.1 Cabassous unicinctus | reverse complement strand
TCTGAAACCCAAGGTGGAGTCACCTGCCACCTAGCGGTGCTGGCAGGCACTGCCTGGCCCCAGGTCATAGGGGCCGTGGCCGGGAGCGCGGCCCTGTGAAGAGGCAGGGCTTGAGAGGGCAGAAGCCTCCAGCGCTCTCCGTGGGTCCCCCAGCCACCGTGCATCGCTCCCACTCACCAGGTACTGCACTTCACATGCGCTCATCTCACTTATTTTTCACACCAACCTCATGAGGTTAGCATGTGAGGAAACTGAGGCTGAGAGAGGCTGGTGACTCGCCCAAGATCACAGGGCTGGCTGCGGAAGACAAAGCCAGGGCCTAGAGCAGGGGTTCTGAACCTTTTTTGTTCCAGGGACCCCTTTCCAGTCAGGTGAAAACCACGGACCCCTTACTAAGTCCACACTATACTGTGTATTATTTAATAAATATATCACACCCCACCAACACGTCCCCACAAGAATAATGTGTTTTTGCATTTAAATTCAAGCTCAGGGACCCCTTGTTAAGAACCCCTGACCTAGACTGCCCCTGCTCTCTGGCTCCAAACTGAAAGTTGTCAACCAGACGCTGCCCGTGCCTCCTCCATTACCAGTCAGGGAGACGGGGGCGCTGCAGGAACCAGGACCGTGGCGGGGGCCAAAGGAGGGCGTGGGCTCTTGGCACAGCAAGGGCCGGAGGCTTCCGGAGACTCCCTGGCCTGCTCAGGCTTTGAGCTCAGCTAGAAAGTGGTTTAGTGGCTCTACTCTGATCAGGAGGGCTTTGGGTTGAAACAAGGGGTTTTTTGTGTTTGGGAAAACATGCCTGGTCCTCAGCTTATCTGAAAGCATTAGAGCTCGCTCACCCAGCCTACACCTCCCCCTACCAGGAGGAAGGGAACCTGCCCAAGGTCCCTCAGCTGATGCTGCAGCCGGACTTAGAAAGAGACAGGGCTCTGTCCACACCACCACGTCTGCTGATCCTGTGCTCGGATTTGTCGGCAGGTTGGAGGGGACCTAGAAATTTGGTCCTGCGTTCATGAATCTGTTAGGTTACCCGCTCACTCTCAGCTGTTGATTGAGTTCCTGCTGTGCTGAGCAGAAACATGTGGTCTCTGTTTTCATGGCACTGCTATTTTCGCTGGCAGGTGCAGGGGAGATCAAGCAAATAATCCCCTATAACTGCAACCATGAAAGTACTTTGAAGAAGTCCAGGAATGTCCAGGAGACCCAGGAAGTGAGGATGGACTGTCATGGGACTTGCTCTGGCTGAAGTCAGGGAAGGTTTCCTGAGGAAGGGACATTTGAGCTGAGCAGGATGAGAAGGAGTTGGCCATTAAAAGAGAGTAGGGGTCAGAGTGAGGAACAGTGTTCCAGATGGGGAAGAGCATGTGCAAATGAATGGAGCGTGGCATCTGATGGGTGCCAAGACGCCAGAACGCCTGGAGGTCTGGTGCAAAGGACAGTGTGGTTGGAGGGGAAGGGGGCAGCAGGGACACGCGGTGGCTTTAGGAGGCAGAAGTAGAGCTTTGCCCGTGAGCAGCACAATGTGAGGCAGCTCCCAGGCAAGGCCATAAGCCAAAGAGCAAGGGATTGAAAGAGGGACACAGGGCAGGCTTCCTAGAGGAGGTGGCATTCAACTGGGGTCAGGCTTGGTTTGATTCAAGACAGGTTTCACCCTGGCCATGGGGATTTTCTATCTGATCCTGAGCAGGTTATTTCTGCAGATTCAAATCCTTCTGAACTGAGGAGGGAGGGAGGGGGTGAGGATTTCTGTTCTTGAAGGGCCAGCTCAGTCCTCCAAATTCTATGCCCCTCCCCACGTGACTCCAGCCTACCCTTCCTCCTCCCGCCTGCCCTCTGTCCTCCCCACCCCGGGCTCTTCAGCCTGCACTGCTGGTTCTGTGCAGCTCTGCCCAAAGGGCAGGCTTTGAGCTCATCTACCTGACCTGTCCCCTGTCCTCCTGCGCCCCTCAGCTTGGAGCCTCCTGGTTCTTGACACTATGAGCTGCTGTGGGCTGTGGGATGATGGAGGGAATGGGTTTTATAAACTGCTATGCAGATAAAAGGATTTAGCAGGCCCTTTGTTATAAAGAGTCTGATTCCTATTTTAGAAACTTGGCAGCTGACAATGTTAAGTTCCCCCCACACACACACTTCTCCATTTGCATAACCTCTGTGGAAGCTGAGAAGAAAACCTGGGTTCTCCTTCCTTTGGCAGTGTTAGGAAGTCCAAACCACGTGTGGGAATCCTCACCCAAGTCCCCCACCTTACCACCATAAAACCCCCAAGACAGCCCCCTTTCCTTGCTCTCCCATCCCTCTTCCAGCCAGCTCGGAAGCCTGCCCTGCTCTTCCCAGAAAGCCTCACGATGTGCGCAATGAACCTGTCCAACTTTCCGGGTGTGTGTGCCGAGTCAGGAGTCTTGACATCCAAACTGAATTTTGGGCAGAATGGACCATATGTGCGTCTGTGAAGTGGCTGCCTGGCTCTCGACGATCTCCCTCTCTGGGAATTGTCCCCGAGACCCTGGACAGCCCCCGGGGCTTGGCTGCGCCGTGCCTCTGCCCTGCAGAGTGGAGCTGGCAGCGTACCTGAACGATGGGCCCAGGAGTCCGCTCCTGGAGGTGGGATTTTGGAAGTGAGAGGAACAAGGACTAAGAGCCTTTAGCCTGAGCTGCAGGTGGAGCAGAGCTTAAAAAGGCTGTCCACGGTCTCCTGCAGCCGAGCCCTGGAGCTGCCTTTCCCATGGTCCAGTGGTTCCACGCTCTCCTGGAATCCATTAGTTTTCTGACAGTTTTACTATCCTTCCAACATTTTGTTTAAGCAATCCAAAGTGTCTCTAAGACCCCTTTTTGCAACCAAAAGGAGGGTAACTAGCACAGTTGTTAATGCATTTTACAAAATGAGAAGTGATGTTCTCTTAAGATGGATTGAAATCCTCCCTCAATTTTGGCCCTAATATTAATTTTCTCAGTAACCCCCTCCTTCACAGCTTAGACCAGGGGTTCTTAACCATTTTTCCCCCCAAGGACCCCATTGTCAGTCAGGTGAAAACCATGGACCCCTTACTAAGTCCACACTATACTGTGTATTATTTAATAAATATATCACACCACACCAACACGTCCCCACAAAAAATAATGTTGTTGTTTTTAATTTAAATCCAAGCTCACAGACCCCTTGTTCAGAACCCCTGGCTTAGAGCATCATTAGGCTTAGTCTTCGTGTGAATAATTATAGTCCTCGAATTAGCAGCATCTGGGTGTGCTCCTGCCCCATGTGCCCTGGAGCATGCGCTTATCCAGGTCCTTTAAGGGAGGCCTGGGAAAGGTCCTTGTGGCAGCTTAAATGTGGCTGCAGAGTCTCTGGCACACCTCCCACCAGAGGGTGGAGTTGATTTCCCCTTCCTTTGAATCTGGGCTTCCCCGTGATTTGTCCTAATAATCCCGGGAGGAAGTGATGCTGTGTCAACTTCCGAGGCTGAGCCTTGAGATCCTCAGCTTCTGCTTTCACGTGTTTGGAACACTCCTTCTTGGAAGCCAGCTGCCATGCAAGGAGCCTGGCTTCCCTGAGACCACCATGCTATGAGGAAGCCCAAGCTGGCCAAGAGCCCGGGGAGACAGAGGGGCCACGTGGGGAACACCGAGGCACCAGACGAGCGGGTGAAGCCTTCTTGGACCTTCCAGCCCAGCTCAGCCACGGTCTGAGTGCAGCTAAGTGAATGATCCCAGCTACAGAATCCTGAGCAAATAAGACGGTCATTGTTTCGAGCCACTAAGTTTTGGGGATTTTGTTCTACAGCAATGGACGCTCCCAACAATCTCAGACTGAAAAGCCTTTCTGGTGGCAGTGTGTTTTCCTTTTTATTTCTGAAAGGACAGTAAGTAGCTCAACGCCACACTTGAACAAATGATGTTCCCATGAACGCGGAGCGTGAGAGCCAGAGAGGGGGCATGCATCCGTCCCCTTAACCCTCCCTCATTTATACAGTGCCAGGCTCTGGAAAGGGAGCCTTGACTAGGGCAGAGTCTACACTCCTGTGGAACCTGTACTGGCCAGGGAGACGGACGGCAATCACATAAGCCAGCGATGTCATTGTGGACCTCGATAAGGGCCAAGAAGAAATACAGCACGGGAAGGAGTGATGGGAGGTGGGTGGTCAGGAACTCCCGCCTGCAGAGGTGGCATCTGAACGGAGACCTGCAGGATGGGAAGGGACAAGCTGTGCAAAGTTCCTGGGCCGAGCACCAGGCGGAGGGGACAGCCCATGTCAGCAAGTCCACAGGAAGCGAGCAGTCGAGCCAGGCAGCCTGGGCGTCTGAGCAACCCCAGGGAGACTCTGGAGAAGGGGTAGCTGCTGCTGGACTCGGAAGCCACTCTTGTTACCATGGAAACCTTCAGGAATGAAAAAGAGAGCGCCTTCTTCCTCGCTCTGTGGCACCCAAGAAATAGTGAAGAGGGAGACTGGGAGGGAGAATGGAGCAGGGGAGGAGAGTTGGAAGAGGGGGTGAGGACGGGCTTGCCAACCTCCAGCAGGTGTGTGTTGGGGAGACAGCTGACTTGACTGCGTAAGCTGGCTGGGGTCACTGCAGGGATGGTGGGGTTGGATGTTCTCGTTTGAAGTTTGATCGTAGTAAGTTAAAAAAGAAAGAACAAAAGCAAACAAGCTAAGGAGCAGCCGCCTTCCTCCTACGATGCCTCCGTGGGCTCTGGCGAGTCAGGCACCAGGCGAGCCCTGGCAGTGGGGGGCAGTTGGAGCCGCTGACACGTGTCCTTCTGCAGGGAGAGTCGTGGAGGTCACAGACTCCCCTCAGCCGGAGGCAGTGAGAGGTCCCCCCTCCTCACAGGCAGGCCGGTCTGGGCCAGCCAGCCCGGCGTGGGACACACATTCCACAGGAGCGAAGAGTCCCAGCAGCCCTCAGATGCCCACGTCCGCCTTTGAGCCCTGGGTGGCCTTCAGCCAGCCGTTCTTCTCTCTGGGCCTCAGTTTCCCCACCTGTAAATCAAAGTGGTTGGACCCAGGAGTCAACATGACGATGAGGCAAGCGCAAGAGCTTTGTGGGTCACTGGTGTGTCGACCCGAGCGGATGGACAAGTCCCACCGTGTCCCTGTGTACCAATCGCCTGGGCCCAGGGAACTTCCCACCAAGGAGGAGATGCTCAGGAAATACTTTTGGGCCCATGTGCTCAATCTACTGACGGCTTCCATGTTCCAAGGAATTTGGAAATATGGATTTTTTTTTTTAATGGGAACTATCCTAATTTTTAAATGTGGGCTTCTGATTTCAGTAAGTTTTTTTTTTTTTCTATCTGGTTGTGTCATTGTCTTTTTGGTGTGTCGCTTCACTGCGCAGGCTCAAGGGCCTGTGCCTCTCTGCTCCGTGTAGGTCTGGGACACTTTTTTTCTTTTCTTTTCTTTCTTTTTTTTTTATTTTTTTACCAGGAGGTCCCAGGGATGGAACCTGAGTCCTCAATATGGTAAACAGGAGCTCAATTGCTTGAACCACAGTCGCTTCCCCGATTCTAATAAGTTTTAAACATTTGTGTGCACCAAACAAAACATACCACAGACGGTTCAGCCAGCTTGCTGCCAGTTTGCAGTGACCTCCATGCCAGCTCTTCAAGGTCTGGTCCAGCTTGGCCTTCTTGGGGGAAGAAGTATTTATGCGATACCTAGTCCCATAAAAACATTTGAGGCAGCTTAGGGGACAATCCCAAATTTAAATTAAAAAATTCAAAACCTCAGACTCAGACTCAGAAAACAGATAAACTAAAAGAGAATGCCAAGCAAAGCAATTCTAGAAAAGAAGAACAAAGTTGAAGGGCTTTGTCTTAATGGCTCTGGGCTGCTGTGATGGTTTGGCTCGTGTGTCAACTTGGCCAGATTATGGTGCCCAGTGGTTTGGTCAAGCAAGCACTGGCCAAATTGTCCAAATTGTACCGCGAGGACATTTCATGGAGTTAAATCATCAGTGAATTGATTGCATTTATGGCTGATTACATCTATACTCAACTGAGAAGATTGCCTTCAGCAATCAGAGACGTCTTATCCAACCAGCTGAAGGCCTTAAAAGGAGAAGTAATTTCAGCAAAGAGAGAGAATTCCTATCTCTATTTCAGACAGCAAGCTTCTCCTGGGGAACTCATCAAGGACCTTCATTGGAGTTCCCGGCTTGTAGCCTGCCTTCTGGAATTTGGGCGCGTGCATTGCCACAATTGCATGAGACAATTTTATAAAATCTCATAATATTTATAGATATCTCCTGTCGGTTCTGTTTTCCTAGAGAACCCTGACTAATACAGCTGCTATGACAAATATCACACACTGGGTTGGCTTACCAACAGAAATTTATTGGCTCACAGTTTCGGAGGCTAGATGTTCAAAATCAAGGTAGCAGTAAGGCCGTGCTTCCTCCCAGAAGTTTCCAGCCTTCTAGAGCTGCCTTGCCATAGCCCTTGGGCTTCCTTGGCTTGTGACTCTGCCTCCTGACCCATGGCCATCTCTTTCTTCTTGTGTCTGCTCTTTTGGTTTCCACTGATCTCCTGCTTCTCTCTATGGCCTTATCCCTGGGTTTTGTGGTTGAACACGGTTGAGTGTCAGCAATTTCATATGGTTCAGTCTAATACATACAGCATTGTGTTCTGCCTTTCCTAGTCAGCATTACAATGCCAGCATTTCTTGACATTAAAAAAATCCTTCCAAACATCCAACATATCCCCTTTTTAGGATCTACCATCATTTGTTTAGACAATCTCCTACCACTACATCTTTCATTTACTAAAGATTACTTCTTCAGCCTTGGGAAATTATGCTGGTGAATATCTTCAGACCTAAATTCATGCCCATTCCTGATTTCTTCCCTAGGACAGAGTCCTAGAAGTGGGGTTGCTGGATCTGATGCCCTTGGCCCATCGCCTCCCGTGAGAAGCTCCCTCAGTTCACACACCATGGGTGGGTACCAGATGCCAATTTTTGTCTCCCTGTGCTAATGGCCCTGGGGAAACCCTTTGTTGCTCTGAGCCTCAGTTTCCCCTCTATCAGCTGGGGATAACAGTCCACAGCTATTTGTTCCCTGAGGGTCAAAAGAGATCAGGGGCTAGGAGCTGGGCTTTGCCAGCAGGTGGCCCAGTATGGATAAGAGAAGGTTGGTTTGCTCACTGCCCAGGAGGCCTCAGCCAAGGCAGTAGGTGCAACTTTGAGGCTCCCCAGGGAGCATGTGGAAATTCATGGCTTGGTGCCTGGAGATCCCGAGGCCTGGACTGTGAGGGGGACAGAGAAGGCAGCCCAGTAGGAAGTGGGGCACCTGGGGGGCAGCCAAATGGCTTCAGAACAGATGGAGTAGGAGGAGGCCTCAGCAGCAAGAAGCGGGTTTCAAGGCCTGGGGCTCAGCACTGTGGGAGGGAGAGGCAATGGAAGCCCTCCCTGGGTCAGAATTTCCCCCAGGCAGAATGCCGAGGGGGTGGAAGGGCGGGGAGAAAGCCCATACAACTTGCTGGGCTTGATGGGTTGGAAAGGCTCGGGAAAATCCCATGGGGAGATTCTTAACTGACCTGCCCTGTCATGCGGCCCAATTCTTTTATTCTGGGCAGCTCTGCCCTTAAAACAGACGTGAAGGCTCCTGCCACCCCATGCCAGGCTGATGTCACCATGTCAGAATCTCCCGGACAGGCTTGTTCTAACTCAATCAGGATCACCCACGAGGCTTGATGAGCCAGATTCCAGACCCACCTCCACTGAAGGAGCCGACTCAGCAGGTGGGGTGGGACCCTGCGAATCTGAACCTTCACCTGTTCTCCAGGGGAATGGGATGGCAATAAGGTCTGGAAATTGCTGGAGCAGCTGGAAGGGCAGCCCACCCAGGGACCTAAGCGTGTGCCGAGGACATGGGGACACCCAGGCTTCTCACAAACCTCCCAGCCCGTTCCCAAAGAGGCCAGCTGAGAAGAGAAACCTGACGCTGAGGTTTCTAGAGGGGCCTTTTTATTCAGCTCTATACTTAGAACTCAACGGCTCCGGCTTTAGATGGAACCCACCTTCCTCTGTGTCCACACACATCGCATGCAGTTGGCTCCCTATATGTCTGTATGTACGTCTGTCTGTAGTGCTGACCTCTCTGCAGACATGGACTCTTTATATTGTAGCTATGCCTGCAACTGGCTGGTATGTATGTAGACGTGTATGTCTAACTCCACAGACCGTGTGGGCACACACACATACACACACGTAGCGGAGGAAAGAGGAGGAAAACCTAAGACTTCATGAAAACAGAGCCCCAAAGTGACCGTTGATTTTCCTCCCGCAGGAGCCAGGTGGTGCGAGGGCCTCAGGGCTGCGGACTGCAACTGCACCAGGCGCTCAATCAAGGCCCGTGGGGGCGTGAGGAGCTTCCCGAGGGCACACTCAGTCACCCAGACACGCGGCTGACGGCTGGCATCCAGGGACGCGGCGGTTTACAGGCTCACGGGCAGAGGCAGCAGACAGACGCCCACAGGCACCCAGGGGAAGTACACGGGCTCTGCAGGCCGCGTTCTCAGTGTCACGCTGGGTTCTGGTCAGGCCTGAGTCCTTGCAGAGAGTGAGCAGGAAATCCTCAAGGGAAAGAAAGGGCTTCGATGTGGAGGGCCCTTTGTCGAGGAAGAACGTTCCAGAACCTGATGCTATTTCTCTCTTGGCAGGCCTTGAACTGAGGGGCTTTCAGCAGACATCCCAAACCCAGAGGCTGAGGTCCTCACGCCTTTTGCTAGCAGAGGAAGCAGAGGCAGGGAAGCAGGAGCCGTGACTTTAACAGGCTTTGGTATTCGATTTAACCTGGGAGTTCTAATCGTTCTGCATGCCAAGGAGCAATGGCAGGAAGTGCCTTCCTCCCCTTCATTCAAACAGCCAGAGTTCTCCAGGGAAAGGCCCCAGGAGAGGGTGACACATCAGCCCCGGCTCTGTGAGCCGCTGTCAAAACAGGGTTCCTTCCTACCTGTTTGGAATGAGTCACAATACATGCTCTGTCTCTCTGCTCCACTTCTGGAGTCAGGGGCTTCAGGCAGTGGACGGGAAATTCCAGGCCATGGAGGGGACGCTCCGGCCTCTGACCCTGCTCCGGGATGTGCTCTGAGCCCCAGGCAGCCTTCCAGAGTGAAACGTGCAGGTAGCTAGACCTGCCCACAGCGTGGCTCTGGCCCTGTTGCTTGCTGTTTTCAGGCCCAGGGGCAAGTTATTTACCCACTAGGGCCTTGGTTTTCATATCTGGAAAGTGCTGTTGTGAGGATTAGCTGGAAGTTGAACCCCAAAAGAGCTTTGTGAATCCCTAAGTTCTGCTCAAACGTTTGGCCTGCAGATGCCCCATCTCGTGGACGCGGCATCGGTCCATCGTTTCAGCTGAGCCTGTGAGGGATGGCTCCCCGTCCCGCGGCTCTGCCACCCCAGGCTCTCCTTTCCCTGGCTTTCTCTGGGGAACCCTGATGAATACAGAACATGTCCTGTCAGTGCACGATGCTGGCTGATTGCTTACTTCACAAGGAGAGAAACAATCCTTCTGGCTGAGCTGTAAGCAAGCCTGCCCCTTGCCCGGCCCCTCTCTGACCCTGGATATTAGTCAGGGTTCTCCAGAGAAACAGAATAGGCAGGAGATATATATTACTATTAAGACATTTATTATGGGAATTGGCTTATGTGACCATGAGGATTGACAAGTTCAAATTCTGTAGGGCAGGCTGCAAGTTGGAAACTTAATGAAGCTGGCATTGATTTCCCCAGGAAAAGCTGAAGCAAAGATAGAAATTCTTCTTTTCTGACTGCCAAAATCCTCAGTTCTCCCTTTAAGGCCTCCAGCCAATAGGATGAGGAGACTCCCCTCATTGATGAAGGCAATCTCCTCTGTTGATTGTAGATGCAATCAGCCACAGATGCAAGCAACTGACCATAGATGCACATCCATCTACAAAACATCATCACAGTTATAATCAGGCCAGTGCTTGCTTGACAAACTACTGGACCCTGTAACCTAGCCACGTGGACCCATGAACTTAACCATCATGCCCTGCTACTACAAATTATTCTAAAGTCATTTCCTCTAAGTTCTGGGGCATTCCCTAGATGCCCTGTGTGTGTATTCGTGTGTCTGTCTGTGCGCTGCGGCCCCAAGTCTCTCCCCGTAAAGCAAGGAGCACGCTGAGAAGGGTAGCCCTCGGTTCAGTGCAGGATTTCTCACCCCCACACTGTGGACATACTTCTCTGTGGTGGGGGCCGTCCTGGGGCTTATAGGATGTGTAGCAACATCCCTAATCTCAACCCACTAGACTCCAGTATGTCTCCAGACATTGCCTTTGGGGGCAAAATCGCCCCACTGAGAACCACTGATTCAGCCCTATCGCTTGTGCTTTCTGCCCCGATTTGTAGCATCTTCTATGAAGCACACACACGAATCTTCCACTTTTGACCGACTTGCCAGGCTTTCCCCAGACCAGAGTCTCTGAGCACCCACCGTGCAGGTGTGCTCATGTTTGCACCAGCCGTGATGGCCCGGCAGGCGGCCAGGCCAGGAAAGGACAAGGCTCCGGGTCACCAGCAGATGGCGCACAAATGCTTCCAATGGCCCCGCGGACGGCTGGTTTCTTCTCTGCGTTTCTGTATTTACGCTGAGAAGCAGGTGACTTTCGATCTGAGAGCAGTGGTTCTCAGCCAGGGGCGCGCAGGGGGCATTTGGCAATGTCGGGAGGCCATGTTTGGTTGCTATCTTTGGGGAGGTGCATTACTGGCATCTGTCTTTGAGGAGACACAAGGCACTTATCTCTTGGCCCTCGTCCAGGTTGGTTCGTCCAGTGTCGTCTCCATGGGTGCCCACCTCCCTCCTCGCCATTCAATTTGCGGTGTATTTGAAGCTGCACGCTCCAATATACCCTGACTTCAATCTCCGCTGTTGCTTGGCTTGGCCAAGTCACTTCACTCATCCGAGCTTTGCGTTGCGCATCTGAGAAATGGGAATGATGATATTTTCCTTGCAACATGTTGGGAACATTCAGTGAGATAAGGTTTGGGAGTGTGTTTCACACATTTTAAAGAGCTGAACACCTGCCAGCACTCACTTAAGAAATGGGCAGCAAATTAGGTGATGTCATCAGTTTCTACCTGTGGCAAGCAGCCAAAGTGCTTTCGTTTTGCTTTGTTTGTTTTGTTTTATATTCTCTTTGTTCCCTTCTCCCTTGGAGGCTCTTAAGGCTGATAAATCTTCATGGAACACTTAGCCTCAGCCCTGTGTTTCTCTCATTTTATTATGCCTGTTACATTTTTTATCATATAAAGATGGCCTTGGGTGGGCAAACATTTCCAGAAAAAAAAAATTGCAACAAAAGTTGACATGGGTATTCATTGTATACATCTTTCCTCATTAATCTGCTCTGTGTCCCTGTCACCCTCTCCGCAAGTATCTGTGTCTGACTCACTGAGCTGGCACAGGCTCCTACATCATTAGTTCCCTGTGCACCCACTAGGGTTTCTTTAATTGTGTCATGTCCTGAAGAAAGGGCCCTTCATCCTCATTAGATTCTCCAAGGGGTCACTTACCCCAAAATGCAGAACTGACAGATTCCAACTCATCGAGGAAACTGAGGCCCAGTGTTGGTCTGTGCTGACTTGGGGCTGAGGCAGGATTAGAACCCAGGGCTAGGAGTCCCTGCCACACCACTGGATAAGCTGGGCAGTTTTTGCTGCCTCCTGCTTACTCTGCCTAGGAATTTTGGGTCCAGGCTGCTGTTGTTTGCTGGGATGGGGCTGAGGAAACAGAGGGATGGAAAAGCAGGAGGCAGAAAAGGGAGTGGTGGAAGGCAGCCCAAGAGAGGCAGAGAATGGCTACCCAGAGAGGGAGAACAGAGCTAAGGGGGCAGTGTCAGAGGTAGGGTGGCAGGGAAGCCTCTCTGGGGACGAGGCATCTGAGCAGAGATGTCTGGAACCAGCTAGTGTCTCTGGGCCCTGCTTGGACTTCTGGAAAGAGTGTGGTCTTCAGAGCTGCAGAACAGGGTCTAAATAGTTGGTGATGGTTCAAATCTGAGGCTCAGCTTCCTAATTTATAAGTGGAGACACCTACCCCATAGGGCTCTTATTAGGAGTAAATTTAATAATTTACATAACTTGCTTGGCACACAGTAACTGCTCAATTCATGTTAATCTGCTTGTGTCATACCCATAAAATGCATTAAAAGCAGAATAGAATCTGGAACAAGGGAGATGCTAGGAGCAAGTAGCCCTATCGAGGGCGGCTCCTCCTGCAGGCATAGACAACGGGAGATGGCCAGACACTATGGACAGCAATGACGAGGTGAAGGGGAAGGAGGGTATGAACACTGCACAAGAGATGACACAGGGACGAGCTGAGGTGCATGGTGGATGCCTGAAGACCTGTCAGCTACACATTCACCCAACATTCCCTGAGTGATTCCAAGTGCCAGCCACGGGCAGGCTCTGGGGACACAACGCCAGGCATAGTCCTCGCTCCCAAGGAGCTTACAGACTCTGTTGCCAAAGTTTGGGAAGGAGCAGGCTCTGCTATTGTATCCACTCCAATGGCCAATGGCCTCTGGCTTCATTTAAGATGATGTCTTTTTGATGGCCCAGAGGCCCCTCCTGGCCAGACCGCTGGCTGCTTTCCTGCTTCAGCTCCTACCACCTTCCCCTTCACTCACTCCATTCCGGCCTGCCTCCTCTTCCTTCTGCTCCTCCATCCTGCCAAGCTTAGTCCTACCTCAGGGCCTTTGTATGTCCTATTCCCCCTGCCAGCAGCACTTGTCCAGGCTGGATCCTTCTCGTCATTCAAGTCTCTACTCAAATGCTATCTCCTCAGGGAGCCTTCAGTGATAGCCTCTGCCCTGAGTCACTCCACAGCACACTCTTCCGTTTAGTTTCCTCACAGCAAGGAACCCGAAGTCATCGTGCCCTCTTACCTGTTTGCTTTTTTGCTGTCTGTCTTGCCCAACTGGAATGAAACTTCATGGAGGAAAGCACATGTCTGTACAGTTTAGTGATCTACAAAGCAAAGCATGTGAGAGGATCCATTGGGGGACAGGAGGAAAATTTTAGAACCTTGTTTAATTTTTATTTTTTTAATAAAAAATAAATGAGGCCCTATTAGCATGCAATCAATGGGTTGACACTGGCTCCTACATTCAGTTCACCAGGCACATACCATGAGAAGAATCTGAGGTATCTGAGTTCAACTGCTGACTGTTGGTTTGCATTGCAGTTTCGGGGTGCCTGGTTAAGTGCAGAATATACAGAATATATTACCTAGGGGTTGACTAAATGAACCCTCTCAAAATGGACAAACCATTTAGGGAGATTCATGTAAAGAAGCTATGAATTGAGGATGATGAAAGTAATTAGGCAAAAACAACTGTGCAAACAGAAAGCGGCAGAACTGACATGCCTCCCACTGAAGGCTGCTGCCTAGGGCTGTGCCGGTTGTGAGCTGCACATGGGCACCCAGCCAGGGGGCGAGTGGGGGCTGAAATCCCATCTACTCCTCCCACCCAAGGGACCGTGTCCACCTGGACAGGACACCTTTCCCCTGTCTGCACGAAGGCTGACTGCAGGCTTCCCCTGGCCTGCTCCTACTCCTAGGACTGCTTCTCATCAGCCATTGAAAGGAGCTCTGAGGGGCAAACCACGTGGGACAAGAAATCATCCAAGGTGTTCAAGAGGCCATGAAGACCATTTGAAATATGGAATTACAGCCGTTTCCAACCTGGCTTTGGAGACTCTGCTTACTGCCTCCCCAGTGGCCAGCCTCTTGGGGGAGCAATGTGCCGGCTTAAAAGCTCCATTTCCTCATCTTCCCTGCAAGTAAGGGTGCCCATGTAACAGAGACCTGGCCGATGAGCAATCGTGGGCTTCTTCTGAAGATTTTTGGAAGTTTCTTTATCTAACACAGGCAACTGCCCTCCTCCATGTGGTCTTCTCTTTCCTCCTTGCTGGAATGTAAATACGATGGAGGTGTGCCAGCTATACTGTGGTCTGGAGAGAGAGGACGAGACCTTGGTAAAGACCCTGACATCTTTGGCTGCTGCCTGGTTCGAGCATTGTTTGGTCAGATTTTATGTTACTTGCAGCCGAACGCAATTCTAACCGATTCATTCCTCCTCCATGAAATATTTGCTATGATAATGAGGAGCCATCACATTCAGCACATTGTTTAAAAACGGAAACAAACCTCTGTAATTTTTTTTGGCAATGTCTAATATCATGTATTATTCAATCTGGTACTTTATAAAATGGTGGTAATTTTACTAATATGTTTTAGAAATCTCTAGGTAATTTTTAAAAAAGTATAATACCTATATAGAAAAGTACCTATCATAAGCAAGCAGGTCATTAATTCTTCACAAAATGAACACATCCAAATAGCCAAGGCTCACATCGAGGAGAAAGTGACCAACTTCCCAGTGGAAGTCTCTTTTGAGATTTCTTTCTTAATAGTGAGAACAAAAAGCCACACACTGTTGGTCATGGTAAAAATGGCTGAAATAGTGCATGGAAAATAACGTAGCAATAAACTAAAATGAGCTCATTTGTCAGCAGATACTGTCTAATGAGCCAGGCAAAACATTGCAGAATATTCAAAGCAGAGTCTCTTAGAACAAATTCCTCATGTGGGAGGTTTTCTCAATATTGGATGGAGTACTGGTAATTCTTGGTCTCAACTTAGGATCTTGCTAGATTCTTAGGTTCTTTTTCAGTAAGTGAGCCTGAATAGCTACGGTCTCCGTGTGGGAAACACTACAGGAAAAATGTGCTGGAGAATACATGTTTTTCAACACTCATTTCTTAAATCAAAACATTATTTTTTATGGGAAAAGAGCATAAGTACAGACACAGTATTTGTTGTTTTTTTTTGTTTTTGTTTTTTGTTTTTTAAGATTTATTTATTTACTTGATCCATTTCAAACCCCCCCTTCCCCATTTGCTGTTTTGTGTCCATTCGCTGGGCA
>JAQZBX010073225.1:0-14944 GCA_029593785.1 Cabassous unicinctus | reverse complement strand
CCATTTTATACCCACTGGAATGGCTACTTTTAAATAAAAATGGAAAATTACAACTATTGAAGAGAATGTGGAGAAATAGGAACACACATTCACTGTTGATGGGAAAGTAAAATGGAAGCAGCAGTAGAAGACAGTTTGATGATTCCTCAAAAAGTATAGAATTACCATATGATCTGGCAATCCCACTTCTAGGTATATACCCAGAAGAATTATAAGCAAGCACTTGAACAGATATTTGCACACCAATGCTCACAGAGGCATTATTTACAAAAGATGGAAGCAATCCACGTGTCTATCAAACAATGAATAGATAAACAAAATGTGGTCTATACATACAATGGAATATTATTCAGCCACAAAAAGGCATGCAGTCCTGATACATGTGACAGCATGGAAGAACTCTGAAGACATCATTGAGTGAAATAAGCCAGACACAAAAGAACAAATAGTGTATGATATCACTGATATGAAATAATTAGAATAAGAAAATTTTAGTGAGAAACTAGAATACAGGTTACCAGGTGCCAAGGTGGGGGTAGGGAATGGGAAGTTAATGTTTAATTAGAATTTCTGTTTGGCCTAATGGAAAAGTTTTTTGGCAATGGATTGTGGTGATGATTGTACAACACTGTGAATGTAATTAACAGCACTGTATTATATGTTTGAATGCAGTTAAAAGGGGAAATTTGAAGTTCTATATATATTACTAGAATAATTTTTTTTTTTAATTATAGGGCTGTAGAACACAAAAAGTGAACCCTAATGTAAATGATGGACTATAGTTAATTGTGTATTCAATAATATTCTTTTAACAATTGTAATCAAGGTACCACACAAATTCAAAGTGTTAATAATAGGGAAAACTGCTTACGTCGAGGGAACTCGTTTCTGCATGAAATTTCTGTAAACTTACAACCTCTCTAATTAAAAAAATATTTAAAAATTCACAGTTCCTAATAGTTTACATGACAATAAATAAATCCTCTATAACTATTTTAAAGCAGTAGAAGTCAACATAGATGCTTTGAGGTAAAAAAAGCTTTCAAAGCTATTCAAGAGATGGATTTGTTTACTGTGGAGTCAGTTCAACCAACCCTGATGGAATGTCTAGCGCAGGCAGAATGCTCCTAGCCAGGGCTGGGGGGGTCTTAGGGAACATGTGGAAAAGCTACGGGTATCCTTGGTTGCTGCCCTAACTGGGGGCTGCAGAAGGTCCTGGGGTGTGTGGGCAGTCCACAAACAAAAATTATCCCCTTCTCCATCTTCTAAATGTCTTCTTGGACTTGTAAGTGAAAAATATGCTCATGATAATCAAAGACTATTTCCTAAGCTATTTTATGTAGGAAACAAAGTGAGTTTTGCATGGATTTATACACCCTGAATTTTTCAGGAATGCCAGCAACTTCCATGTAAACTGAGGGACAACTGTTCTTAGATCAGAACTTCACTTAGAGTTAGACGTGCATTTCAGAGGACCACGCTGCTGGAGGCCGCCCCCCAGTGTCTTCCGAGAAACAGCACAGCACCAGCCCCCCAGTGTCATCCCAGCCACAGCACAGCACCAGCCCCCCATGTCTTCCGAGCACCAGCAAAGCACCCCCAGGCCAGTCTGCACTTTCAGCAGCCAGCACCTCAGCAACTCTGCTCGTGAGCCAACAGACTTCGGCTTCCCCATGGCTTCCCGTGTGTGTGCCGAGCATTTACATATGGAAATGCACATTTCATTATAAAGTACTGGCCTCCTATTTTTTCCTTCACATAACAGGTAGGGCATTATATTGGGTGCTCTGAAATTATGTGTATAAGGAAGTTGTACTTTCCACGAATTTCATTCCCAGCCTGATGGGGGGGAGCAGCCCTTGACAAATTCAGTCCAGCGTGGACAAGCAAACCACCAGGTAGGCCAGGGGAGCTTCTCTCCCAAAGGCGAGACAAAGGATGTAGGCCACTCAGCTTGCTGGGGAGGAGGATGCAGTGGGAAGACGCTACTGGGAAATGGACACAGCAGGGCAGCTGAGAGGGGCTGGGGGCCTGGCCACAAACTCAGAAAGGGGCAGAAGACAGGTCATTAGAAGTAGCTAGAATCAAATGATCAGGCTTAGGAGCAAGGCCAATGGCTGGTCGGAGTGGGAAGCAGTCTGGGCTTTCTCCCCTGGAGGGGACTTCCAACGGCTTTTAAGCTGGGAAGGCTCCCATTCCCAACCAGGCAGCCAGACGGCTGGGGCAGGGAGGCAGGGTCTAATGAGACCATACGAGGAAGGGGGCAGCCAGTGGGCAGTGGGGGTGGGAGCGGGACTGGCTGGAGCGGGCATCACCACGAGCCACAGTGGCTGCTGTGAAGACCCAAGAAAACCTTTTCATGCGATCAAAATTAATCTATTTGTCACCTTTAGAAAATGCAACCAGATGCCCCTCGACCCACTAACGAACATTTTTAGACATTTTTTTCCCTACTCGCCTACCCCCGTTAAATTTTAATACCACAGATGTACTCTATGTCTGTTTACGTACTGTATGAATGCTGTACTTTAGGCATAAAAAGGGTAAGGCTTTTTTTCACCCCAAGAACCAATTTCTGCTCTCTCGGAGTGAGGTGAGAATGCTTACCTTATCCTCTTCTTTGGTGAACTCTCCTCCCAACCTTCCTTTCCTGCCCTCTTTTTGAATGTTAAAAATTGCCTATCAAGGGTTTGAGAAATACAAATGAATGTTGATTTTAAATTTCTTCCAGGACAACTACTTGACAAGAATTCACTCTGGAGCTTTTACTTTTAGAGAAAAAAAAGAAAAAAATAAAAAACACCTTTAATCAAATCAACGAAATGGATAGAATAACACCACCATCTTATATTCCAGGTAAGAAGAGCAAACGCTTTTCATGTAAAAAAAAAAACAAAAATCTTTTTGCTCTCAGTATATCTTCATGGCAATTTTTTTGGTGATATTCAAATTAGACAGATTTTTTTTTTGTACAAGTAAGTTAGAACCTGAATATATCGGCATTGTCCACATTTATCAAAAAGTGGAACTGACATAAAGTAAATCCCTCAGAACACTCATTTCTAGTTCTCTGATCCTTTTTCAAGTCTTCATAGGCTTTCATTTCTCACGGTTTTGGAAATATTTTGTCTTTTCTGGGAGGAAATGACTATCCCAATGCTAAGTATTTAGTGATAAAAATTAAAGTCTTGGCTAATGTCACCATGAATCGGTTTTTCAAAGTTTACAGATTTCTGTTGCTGTCGCTCACTGCTCCTGGAGAGCTACAGAATAGTGGCTGGTTCTGCGAGAAGCAGTCCTGGAAGCAGCCACTGTCCATAGCGGTCAGCCCAGGAGGTCAAGGCACAATCCTTGTCTCAACTGACCCAAAACAGGCAGGACATAGCAATAACTGACAGCTGCCCTAATTTTTGCCCCTGCTTCCAGAAAAAGCCAAACATGTGCCCCTACCCAATCACATAGGATGCCTCCATCTAGTGGCCCTCCTCCAACTTTGCCAGACCCACAGCCTCCCAACAGGGCTTACCTGCACTGTTCCCTTTCGGCCACTCTAAAGCTTTCCCTCTCCCCAGTCACAGGTGATGGCAGCCAACTCCCTTCCTATAGCAAGCACTGAGTAAGCAACCTTTGTTTGTTCTTATTTGGGTCTTCTTTGTTTCTTTCCACAGAAGTAAGAAAGAAGTTATGTGTCAAAAATATGGAAAGCTCTATGAGAAGTATGAAGATAAATGAAACTCAGGCTCTGCTCTCCAAGAGCTTCACGTCAAGAAGCCCTGAGGCTGTTACTTAAGTGGTGCCATCATGCAAACACAGGTGTGCAATGGCAGGCCTGAGGCACCTGGATCAACCTGCTGAGCGGGGGAAACGCCACTGCTCGTGCAGTGGGGCTGCCTAGAAAACCAAGCATGGCTGTGGCCAGTCTGCTGTCCAGGGGTGGGGGCGGTGCGATGGTGGGAGGGCGAGCGATGACGACGGGAGCCAGGCCGAGCAGGCCCATGTGTGTGCTGTGCCCGTGAGCTGAGCTCAGAAAGCCAGGCCTGTGATGCAAGCAGCTGGTGAGGGCAGAGGCGCCGACTAGGGCTGGGATGGACGGTGGGACAGGTGCACGTTCTGTGGCCACACGAGGGCCCCCGTGACTGAGGTCTGTACCACCACACACACACAGCGGGAGTCGGAGAGGCCTGTGGGAAAGGGAGGACGTGGAGGTGCCGATGGGGAAGACACTGAAGGAGCACGTCAGGCACACCACACAGAAGCCACAGGTAGGGCAAAAGGGGGCCCAGGTGCCAAAAGCCCTGGACGGCAGCAGGGTCAGGAGGAACAGTCTGAGAGCAGAGGGACTGGGAGGAAGGCCCCGAGGAGGGAGATGAGAGGGGCTGCGAAGACAGCAGATGGCAGGGGAGGGTGCCAGGACCGTTAGCAGAAGCCAGAGCTGCAGGAGGCTACCGAGGAAATCCTTGCAGGGAGTAAGCTGCGTTCCAGACCTGAGCGAGAGGCACCCCCCAGGAGGTGCTCGGCTGGCGGTCAAAAACACAGAAGAGGGATCCAACCAGGCTTGCGTCTGCTCTGCCCCAGGCTCGTGAGGCTCTGCCAGAAAGAGGCCGTCTCCACAGCAGCAGCGAGTCCTCAAGAATCTGAGGTAGGGTGGAGAACATGGGAAGCCTGCAGTCTGGGGTGCAGAGCTGATGGACAGACAGGTGTACAAGATGAGCAGGTGGACACTACAGTAACCTAGACCTGAAGGATGTATCAGATGGATCATGTTTTATGTATCACAAAAACGCAAGACTCCTTGTGCCTTTCTTGGTAAGTGCCCCTCCAGGGTCGCTAGAAAGGATTACCTGGATTGGTCAGCTTCTCTTCCAGCTCGGCCTGAGTCGTCACGCTCTCAGATTTCGGGGAGTGGATAATTAGCACGACAGAACCCGCACAGCTTAGCAGACACCCCAACTTGCCCAAGATGTTCAGCTTCTCCTTCAGAAGGTAAGAAGCCAAAATGGACCTTCAATGATAAAAGGAAATTGTTAAAGTTTAAATCAAACTATTTAGCCTGTTTCTACTTATTGCAAATATTTTACATAGAAAAGCCACATTTGCTTTATAGCCATATTTTAATTATTTTTAATGTAGTTTTTAGAATAGAAAAGATTGGGACTTTTTGTTGAAGTTGTTATTTCAATGCAAATAGGTTTTTCATACCAATTCCATGCTAGGCATACCTGGTTAATGACACTCAACTCATGCCACTATAGTATATCATTACATTTCAGTAGTCACAAAATACACCAAAGTAGGAAAAGAAGTTTTACGGTTGACCAGACATAAAAGTATTGCTTCCTTATTTATAAAAGCAAACAATTTTTAAAACTATGGTTAAGTGGGAAAGTAGGAAATGAAATTGTTCAAATAATTACAAGTAATTCATGATCACAACACTTAAAAATGCATACACACAAAAAATGCTAATAATCATTGTACCATGGCGGAAGGAATATGGGTGATTACTTTTCTCTAATGCCCAAAACTTAAAAAATATGCTCACATTATGTTTTTCTCTTATTAAAATTTTTTTCCCTTCTTTTCTCTCTCTCTTTTTTTAATCAGAGAAGTTGTAGATTTACAGAAAAATCAGGCAGAAAACACAGAGTTCCCATATAGCCCCCCATCATTAACACCTTGCAATAGTGTGGTACCTTTATTACAACTGATGAAAGACTATTCCTATAAATTTGCTATTAACTACAGCCCATAGTTTACATTAGGGTACTCTGTCTGTGTTGTACACTCCTATGGATTTTTAAATAATTTTTATTCTAGTAACATATTTACAACCTAAAATTTCCCATTTTAACCACAGTCAAATAATCCATTGCTGATAATTACATTCACAATGTTGTGCTACAATCACCACCTTCCATTACCAAAACATTTCCATCCCATATAGAACTTCTGTACAATTTAAGGATTAATTCCCCATTCCCTTTCCCCACATTGGCCTCTGATAACTGGTAGTTTCTATGAATTAGGAATAATTATTCTAATTATTTCATATCGGTGAGATCATACAATATTTGTCCTTTTTTATTTCACTTAACATGATGTCTTCAAGGTTTGCTCATGTTCTCACATGTATCAGGACTTCACTCATTTTTGTGGCTGAATAATATTCCATTGTATGCATATACCACATTTCATTTATCCATTCATCAGTTGTTGGATACTTGGGTTGGTTCCATCTTTTGGCAAATGTGAATAATGCCTCTATGAGCACCAATGTGCCAATATCTGTTTGCGTTCCTGCTTTCAATTCTTTGGGTGTATAACTATAAGTGGGCCAGGCCACATAGTAATTCTATACTTAATTTTCTGAAGAACCGCCAAACTGTCTTCCACAGCAGCTGCACCATTTTACATTCCTACCAACAATGAACAAGTGTTCCTATTTTTCCACATCCTCTCCAACATAGTAATTGTATACCTTCTTTGGAAAAATGTCTATTCTCCAAATGTCTATTCAAGTGTTTTGCCCATTTTTAAATTGGGTTGTTTAACTTTTTATCGTTGAATTGTAGGATTTCTTTATATATTCTGGATATTAAACCCTTATCAGATATGTGGCTTCCAAATATTATACAGTAGGTTGTCTTTTACTTTCATGATAAAGTCCTTTGATGCTCAAAAGTGTTTAATTTTTATGAAGTCCCATTTAATCTATTTTTCCTTTTGTTGTTTGTGCTTTGGGTTATAAAGTCTAAGAAACTATTGCCTAATACAAGGTCCCAAAGATGTTTCCAACCAAATATTTTCTTCTAGGAGTATTATAGTTCTGGTCACGTTACTTTTTAAATGCAAAACACAAAATGTGTTCTTTATAAAACATATATCTCAAGGCTTGTAATGTGTGCCTTCTTTTATTGCCCTTATTTAGCAGAAGTTAATAAAATCTGTGTAACAACACTGTGAAATCTGAAATCTGGTTTGGAGAACCTGCGCTGCCAGTAAGTCACTGGCCTGGTCATTATTACTCTTCTGGGGTCTGGGTGGAGACACTCGGAGAAATGAGCATCGAGTGACAAGGAGCACCAGGCCCAGGCATGGACTGGATTATTTCCTTTAATCCTCATGTCACAGATAAGAAAACTTAGCCTCAGAAACAATCAGCATCAAACCTAACACCTCAAAGTTAACAGGTGAAACTTGGTGAAGACACGCCTGTAAGGCCAAAGCTGCCATCTTTCCCTTGTACCATTTGGCATCCCCGGTCCCAGACAGCCTGTTCTCAAGGAACCCCCAGCAGTGTAGCTGGGGAAATAAGCAACATACTGAAACAACTAACCAACAATATAAAAATACACAACTGGATATTCAGTTGAGGAGCTCTCATGAGCTCCATGAAGCTGCCTAGAAAGGAGGAAACCACAGAGAAGAAGGGGGCTTACAGAGCAAGACATGGGCCTGGAATCTTTCTGGTATCTGAAATGCTCAGTTCTGGCTTATAAGACCTCCAATTGACTGGATGAGGAGACTCTCCACATTGCAAAGGGCAATCTCCTTTGGTGACTGCAGATGCAGTCAAATGATTACAGATAAAAATCCATCTATGAAATATCTTCACAAGAACAATCAGACCAGCACTTGCTTGATCAAACAACTGGCACCATAACCTAGCCAAGATGACACATGAAATTAATCATCACACATTTTTATTGAGATACAATTCATACACCATGTATGAAATTATACATTAGCCCATTAAAATTATACATTCAGTGGTTTTTATTATATTCAGAGTTGTTCATCCATTACCACAATCAATTCTAGAACATTTGCATTATGCCAAATAGAAAGTAACTCTTTAGCATCCCTTAGCCATCAACAACGAATCTTCCCATCCCCAGGCAACCACTAATCTAATTTCTGTCCCTAAAGATTTGCTTATTCTGGAGATTTCATAAAAATAGTATCATACATTAAGCAGTCCTTAGTGACTAGCGTCTTTCACTTAAAATAATGTTTTCAAGATTCATCCATGTTGTAGCATGTATGAGTGGCTCATTTCTTTTTATTGCCAAATAATATTCCATTGTGTAGATACACATTTTATTTATCCATTCATCTGTTGATGGACGTTTGGATTGTTTCCACTTTTTAGTTACTATAAATAATGCTACTAGAACATTTGTGCACAAGTTTTTGCATGGACTCAGTTTTCATTTCTCTTGGGTATATACCTAGTGTGACAGG
This sequence comes from Cabassous unicinctus, assembly GCA_029593785.1. Lineage (NCBI taxonomy): Eukaryota > Metazoa > Chordata > Mammalia > Cingulata > Chlamyphoridae > Cabassous > Cabassous unicinctus. The sequence continues at coordinate 6,700 of JAQZBX010073225.1, read as the reverse complement.
TTGAATTTGGTGAATCAAAAAAAAAAAAAAAAGGTGTCTTGGAACTAATCCATTCCTGTGGATGTGAGAAACTTTGCATTAAATTTGACTAAGAGACCTTGATTAGATCGCTTTTGATTGGACTATGTCCGCATTTTTATTGGAGACTTATATAAAGGGGGATAAAGAGAGAAAGAAGACACAAAAAAAGAGAGCTGTCATTTTGACCCAGCCATGTGAGAGAGAGGACTCAGCGATCACTAGCAGCCAAAGCTGAGGCATGAAGCTCCCAAGAGGCTGGGCCATGGAGCAGCTCAAAGCTGGAGATGAGCTATATGTCTAATCGCCCACAGCTGGGGCTCAGGGAGACCGCAGAGCAAGAGGCTGAGAGAGGAGGCCAAAAGAGACAAGCCATATGCCCCAGCACCCACAGCTGAGCTCCTGGAGGTGGTGAGCCTTGAGCGCAAGGCAGGGACCTTGGCAGAGATCAGCTGTCATCTTGCCTCACGACACGGTAGAATGCCAGGATCACCAGTAGCTGACTTGGGTGAGAAAGCAACTCTGATAGTGCCTTAATTTTGGACATTTTTGCAGACTTTGAACTGTACACTTTTACCCCAAATAAAATTCCCATTATAAAAGCCAACCCATTTCTGGGACTTTGCATTGGCAGCCCTTTGGCATAAGACACCTAGGAGTAGAATTGCTAAATCATAAAGTTTATGTTTAATCATTTGAGGATTTGAGAATATGCTAGACTGTTTTCCTAAATGGCTGCACCATTTTACATTCCCACCAGCAATGTAGGAAGGTTCCAACAAGCCCTTGCCAACACTTGTTATTGTCCTTCAGTTTGATTATAGCCATCCTAGGGGGTGTGAAGTGGCATCTCACTATGGTTTTAATTGGCATTTCCCTAATGGCTAATGATCTCATGCATCATTTCATGTTTACTGGCCATTTGTATATCTTCTTTAGAGAACTGCCTACTCAGATCTTTTCCTCATCTTTTAATTTGGTTATTATTCTATTATTGAGATGGAGTTTTTATGTATTCTGGATACTAGACTATACAGATCAGAGATATCATTTGAAAATTTTTCTCCCTTTCTGTGAGTTGTCTTTTCACTTTCTTGATGGTATCCTTTGAAACAAAAAAGGTTCTTAATTTTATGATGTCCAATTGATCTTTTTTTTTCTTGTTGCTTGTTCTTTTGGTGTCATATGTAAGGAACAGTTGACAAATCCAAAGTCACCAAGATTGTTACCTATGTTTTCTTCTAAGAGTTTTATAGTTTTAGCTCTTACATTTAAATCTTTGATCCATTTTGAGTTCATTATGTATATAGTTAATTTTTGTATATGGTGTAAGGCAGAGGTTTAACGTCATTCTTTTGCAAGTGGATATCCAGATGTCTTGACACCATTTGCTGAAAAAATGTTTTCCCCCACTGAATTGTCTTGGCACCCTTGGTGAAAACCAAGGGACCATGAATTTGAGGGTTTGTTTCTGGAATTCCAATTCTATTCCATTGATCTATACGACTTTGATTTTTGATGCTCAATCAGCCTTGCATTCATGGGATAAATACCACTTGGTCAGGGTGTAAAATCCTTTTTATGTCTATTGCTGGATTTGCTTTGCTAATATTTTGAGGATTTTTGTGTCTGGATGAATAAGAGAATGTCTTCTAGTTATTGTTTTGGTATTGGGGTAATATTAACCTCATAGAATGAGTTGGGAAGTGTTTCCTCCTCTTCTATTTTTTGGGAGAGTTTGTGAAGAATTTGTATTAGTTCTTCTTGAGATTTGTGGTTAAATTCACCAGTAAAACCCTCTATGACTGGGCTTTGCTTTGTGTCAAGTTTTATTATTACTAATTTTATCTCTTTAACTATTATAGATGTATTCAGATTTTCTACTTCTTGAGTCATTTTTCAGTAATTTGTGTCTTCCTAGGAATTTGTCCATTTTATCCAAGTTATCTAATTTGTTGGCATACAGTTGTTCACATACAGCAAAAATATATAGTTGATTTATTTCTGTAGGGTTGGTAGTAATGGCCCTCTTGCACACCTGATTTTAGTAATTTGAATCTTCTCTTTTTTACTTGGTCAGTTGAGCTAAAGGTCTATTAAATGTGTTGACCTTTTCAAAAATGAACTTTTGGTTTTGTTGATTGTAGTGGGTTGAGTTCTGTACCCCAGGAAAAAACATGTTCTTAATCTTAATCCATTCTTGTGGGTGTGACTCCACTGTAAACAAGACCTTTGGAAGACTTTATTTTTAGTTAAGGTGTGACCCAAGTGAAGGAGGTTGGGCCTTAATCCTACTACTGGAGGCTTTATGAAAAGAAAGCCACTCAGAGGAGCAGAACCGGGAAGTCAACGGGACCTGGAAGAGAAAGAAGGAAGGAAAGCCAAGGAACCCAAAGACTGTCAGCCAGCTAGCACACCACTGACCCTGCAAGGAAACAAGCCTTCTGGCCTCTGAAATCATAAGCCAATGAATTCCTGTTAAACCAAACTATTACATGGTATTTGCCTTAGGAGCCTGAAAACCAAGTGTTTTAGTCAGCCAAAGGGGTGCTGATGCAAAAAAACCAGAAATCTGTTGGCTTTTATAAAGGGTATTTATTTGGGGTAGAAGCTTACAGTTACCAGGCCATAAAGCCTAAGTTACTTCCCTCACCAAAGTCTGTTGCCACGTGTTGGAGCAAGATGGCTGCTGACGTCTGCCAGGGTTCAGGCTTCCTCTTCCTCTTAAGGCTCCATGGTCCCAGCTTCTTCCAATATCAGCTCTAGGCTGGGGCTCCATTCCTCTCTGGGCTCAGCTGCTCTGCTCTTCAACAAGGCCAACTGTAAACTGTCAGGCTAATGGCTCGTCTCTCTTCCCAGGGCCTCTGCTGTGTCTAATGGAGCCTTCTCTCGTTCCTCATGTATCTGCTTCATCTGCTTCTCTGTGTATTTACTTCCACGGGCTCCAGCATTAAAACACCAACTAACTCCTCTGCCTTGTCGTTTTCTCTGTGAGTCTCCGCCCACCAAGGGGGTGGGGACTCAACATCCTACTGCCGTGGCCCAATCAAAGCCTTAATCATAATTTAATCAAGTAAGAGTGAAACTTCTGAATCCAATACAATCTAATGTACCCAGAGAAACAGACCAATTTACAAACATAATCCAATATCTATTTTTGGAATTCATAAACAATACCAAACCGCTACACTAATACATTGATTTTTTTTCTATTGTTTTTCTATTATTTCATTAATTTCTGCTCTAATCCTTATTATTCCTTCTTTTACTTGCTTTGGGTTTAGTTTGATCTTCTTTCTCCAGTGTATTAAGGTAAAAGGTTAGGTTGTCAATAACATTTATGTAAGCAAATGCAAAAAAAAAAAAAAGTTTAGGTTGTTGATTGAAATCTTTCCTTTTTTAAATGTAGGCATTAGTTATAAATTATTCTGAGGACTATTTTAGCTGCCTGCCAAAAGGCTTGGAAAGTTGTATCTTCACCTTTATTCACCTCAAAGGATTTTCTAATTTCTTACAATTTCTTCTTTGACCCTATTTTCGTTTCCTAGGCTACTCAAGCAAATGCCATGAAATGGGTAGGGTTAAACAATGGGAATGTATTAGCCGATGGTATTGAGGCTAGGAAAATGTTCAAATCAAGGCATCATCAAGGCAATGCTCTCTCCCCAAGGACTGTGCAGTTCTGGGGCTGGATGCTGGCAATCCTGTCTTGGTTTTTCGGTCATATGGCAATGCACATCGCGGTCTCTCCTGGCCTCTCCGTTCTCTTCTTGGCTCCACTGAATTTCAGCTTCTGGCTGCTTCCTGTGGTTTTCCCTCGCTATGTCTAAATTTCATTCTGCCTTTAAGGGACTCCAGTAATAGGATTACCCATTTTCTTTGAGTTGGGCCACACCTTAATGGAAGTAACCTCATCAAAAGGTCCTTCTTACAATGGGTTCACACACACAGGAATGGATTAAGTTTAAGAACATGTTTTTCTGGGGTACACAGAGCTCCAAACCACCAGACCCACTGGTTATTTAGTAGTGAATTAATTTCGAAATATTTATGCATTTCCAAATTTCTTTGTTATCACATTCCAATTTCACTACATTGTGATTAGAAAACATACTTTGTGTGATGTCAATCTTTTTCAATTTATGGCCTAATATATGGTTAATCCTCTTAAATGTATCATGAGCATTTGAGGAGAATGTGTATTCGACTGTCGTTGGATATTCTACAGGTGTCTGTTCTGTCAAACTGATTTACAGCATTGTTCAAGTCACTTATTTCCAGGTTGATCTGCTGCCTAGTTGGTGTATCCAGTATTGAAGTCTCTGGCTGTTATTGTTGAAATGTCAGTTTCTCTCTTTATTCTGTCAGTTTTTGCTTATATTTTGAAGCCTGTTTTTAGGTGCATATTTGTTTGTAATTGTAATGTCTTCATGATAACTGATCCTTTTGTCATTATAAAATGCCCCTCTTTTTCTCTAGTAGCATTTTTGTTTTAAAGTCTATTTTATGTTATAATATATACACACTCCAGCTTTCTATGGTAGCTGCTTGCATGACTTATCTTTTTCCATCCTTTTACTTTCAACCTATTTGTATCCTTGAATTTAAAGTGTCTCCTGTAGACAGTCTATATTTGAATCCTGTTTTCTTACCTAGTCTGACAAGCTGTGCCTTTTGATTGGATTAACCCATTGATATTAGTGTTTTTATTGATATAGTTGGATTTATGTCTGCCATTTTACTTTTTATTTTCTATGTCTCATGTCTTTTTCCTTCCACTATTCTTCCCCATTTGATGCTTTCTTTTGCATTAAGTGAATATTTTCTAGTGTAACATTTTAATTCCTTTAATGACTTTTTTCACTATACTTTTTTCCTATTGGTTACTCTAGGACTTACTATATCTTAACTTATCAGAACCCATTTCAGGTTTATAGTAACTTAATTGCAGTGAGATATAGAAACTTACCCATTTTGTCCTATTATGTTACACATATTACAGCTATCTAGGTTACAAATCCAACAATATATTATTATTTTAGCTGAGAAAAGAGCAATTGAGAACAAATACATATTTATATAGTTTGTTATATTTGCCTTCTTATTTACCACCCTTTCTAACATTCTTATTACCATTCAGGTATTTTACAAATACACAGGTATTTATTATATCTGGGTGTTTATGTGTATTTTATTGATAATGAGGTTTAATATTAGTGTAATGAATGTATTTTTCTATATAAATTTCCTTTGTCATTTTATCTATTGGGATTTTCATATTATTTCTGAACAGTCTGAAGGACATCTATATATCGTAAAGCTTTAATCATTATCACATTTGATAGAAATATTCTTCCCATTCTACTTATCATTTTATTTTTTATTGTACAAAATTAACTTTTGTAATATCTATTGCTTCAAACTAGAAACTTATCCTTTTAAAATCTGATAAAGATCCTATGTTTTTCAAGTTGTAAAAATAAGATTTTTATTATACACAGGTTATAAACTCTGGAAACACAGCTAATTTCTTTTTCTTCATTTTTGCAGATTGAATCCCCTACATTACTCACCCTGTGCTGTGCCAGAACTGCAGGCTTGTTCAGTGAAAACCAGAGACACTCATCACCTGCAGCAACACGCCACAGACGCTTGGGCAGGGCCTGACGGAGATGCTGGTTAACGCATCAGCTTTACTCCAGTTTCACAGAGCACAGTGCACTCTGTCCTCCTGACCAGGGCTAACACACTTAAACATACCAGTAATTTAATCACAAATTAGGCACCGAACACAATACCAATAAACCATTTACTGTTTTGTCTGTCTATGTTTCTATACTTGATGGCCAATCTGCATATGCTTATTCACTAAGATCCTTTTTCATGGTGCTATGATTAGAATTTAAACTAATGTTCCCCCAAATTGCTTAACAGTTTTTTTTTTAACACTTTTTCATGTCTCTAAAGTCATCCTCTAGAGACATGACAACTAAATGCAGCTCCTGATCCTAGACTGGACCTTGACCTAGAGGAAAAATAATGGAATAAAGGATATAGTATCAAATAATGGTATGAATGGGTCAACTGAAAAAAATTGGAATATGGAAGGTAGGTTAGATACATGTATTGTAATAATATTAAATTCACCAAAACCAGTAATTGTACTATGGTTATTAAAAGAATATCTGTGGGGGGAGCCAATGTGGCTCAGTGGTTAAATGCTGGCTTCCCACATATATGGTTCTGGGTTCAATCCTTGGCCTGGTACCTCAAAAAAAAAAAAAAAGAATATCTGTGGGAAGCAGATGTGGCTCAAGCAGTTGGCTATCTACCTACCACATGGGAGGTCCCAGGTTTGGTTCCCGGTGCCTCCTAAAGAAGACAAGCAAGACAGCGAGATGACACGATGGGCTGGCGCAGCAAGCTGACGCAACAAGATGATGCAACGAAGAGACACAACAAGAAAACATAATAAGAGACACAACAAGCAGGGAGCGGAGGTGGCTCAAGTGATTAGGCACCTCCTTCCCACATGGGAGGTCCTAGGTTCAGTTCTCTCTGTGCCTCCTAAAAAAGAAGACGAGCAGACACAGAGAGCAGACAGTGAGTGCAAAACAATGAGGGGAATCTTAAAAAAAAAAGGAATATCTGTATGCTTGGGAATTACACATTGAGATGTTTA
>JAQZBX010073224.1:0-14947 GCA_029593785.1 Cabassous unicinctus | reverse complement strand
TGTGAGGCCTAACCTGGGAAAGCTGCAATAGTAGGAACAGTGAGGACATAAGACTGATTAGCTTGGGGGCGCTAAAGACTTTAACTGTGACAATTTGTATACACTATTTACTGTAGCCTCTGTGCATTTTTAGCTGTGATTCAATTACAGAAGCCTTGACTTTCTAATGATTACTTATGTCTCTAGAAGAGAAATCTCCTCCCTACAGCACATATGTGCATTCACACCTGTGGCAGTATGATATTATTTATGAATCCCCCAAAAAGAGAAAAATTATGTTTGTAAACCGGTCTGTTTCCTGGGTGTGACACCCTTTTATTGTATTAAATTCAAAGGTTTTAAGTTTACTTGAGTAGGGTGTGACTCAGGGTTGAGTCCCCATCCCCTTGGTGGGCTGATATAAATGGACATTTACTCAAGAAGACACAAGAAGGAGAGGGAACTTTGTCGGTTTTGATCCTGGGGCCCCGGGGGGAGATGAACTATTCCCCTGATAGTTGGCAGTTGATAAGGCCTGGAAAGAAACGAGCCCAATGCCAGACTGATATAGGAAGCTCTGAGACACAGGCCCTATGCCAGCCTACAGCTGAGATCAGAAGAAGCTGGGCCCGTGGAGCCTTAAAGAGGAAGAAGGAAGGAGAGACCAGGCAGAGATCACCCGCCATCTTGCCTCAACCTGTGACAAATGACTTTGGTGAGAAAGCAGCCTTGAGTTGGACTCTTTAGGGCCTTGTAACTGTAAGCTTTACCCCAAATAAATACCCTTTATAAAAACCAACAGACTTCTGGTATTTTGCATCAGCTTCCCTTTGGCTGACTAATATAATACCTCATGAGTCTGGGTCACATTTACAAATATACCTCCCCCCCCACACATGCGTTCACACACACATACATGCTCACATGAGACTGGAAAATGCAAGAAACTTGAGCCAGAAAGGTCTGGGTTTGAATCTTGATTTCTTTCAACTCGTTTTGTGACCTCTGCAAGACAACTAACCTCTCTGAGTTTCTGCCATTTTTAAATGGGGAACAGTAATTCTTGCCTTTTTCACTACCCTGAAATGCAATGGTGAGCAAGCTAGACAGTAACTGTTAAATCCTATTCAGCACTGAATATTGGGTACACAGACACTCATGTAATATGCACACGAGTTCACACTTAAGCATGCTTACATCTAGGCGACATACACAAGCCTGCCCCGGTACAGTCAGGATACCACCTCCTCACAAGGCAATGTTCTCTGGCTCAGAGCAGCCTCTTCTCCCTTATCCTTCATCTCAGTTTTGCAGGACGTCGGCCTTCTCTGGTTTGTTTTTTGCTCACACAAGGACCCAGGGGACTTGCAAGGAGCACAATAAAAGCCTGGCCAATCTGGCACTGTGCCCTGCCCCACTTCCCTTCCACATAAAGGCTAATCACCAAGCATCTGGGCTGAAAGGCTTGGCCAGGACCTGATCAGCATCTGCTGCTTTGCTTAAAAGACCTGTTACAGGAAAGTGTCTGGTTCCTTTCTTCTGCCCCAAACAGGAAGCGCCTGCACTGATGGGAGGACTAGGTAGCCTGGTCATTTACAAATATTTTCGCCCACTCACCTCCACCCCCTCCAACCCCTCCCGCCTCCTGCTGCAAAGCCTCAGAGTAATTGGAGGTTTGCTCTCTAGGAAGGCTGGAGGGGCACCACTCCAGGGATGTCTCAGCTGGAGTGGGTGGTGGCTATGGTCACACATTGCCTGTGGCACCTGGCACAAAGTAGGCTGTCATTCTTTCAGCAAACACTCACCAAGCACTTACTCTGTTGCCCTATGGGAGACATAAGAAAATCCTAGATAAGGTTTTTGAGCTTGAGGAATTTACAGACAAGCAAAGAGGGAAGTCATGCTCTATTTATTTATTTATTCATTCATTAAAATCAACTTTTCTCCCCTTTAAAAAGTTCCTACTGTTTCAGGCACTGTGCTTAGGTACTGGGGAGTTAGAGATAAATTATGCTACCCAGCTGGGAAGCAAATCAGCTTCTAATCAGGTATGCAAACCTTGAATTTATGCAGTACAACTGTGATTTCCACAGGATTTCAAAAGAGGCAAAAGATCATTGCAATCTGGTTTTTACTCTGGTCCAAGCAATATCCTCTCCTTTCTTCCCTCTTGCCCCCTAAAGTCTATTCTCAAAACAGCAGCCAGAGTAGTCCTGGTAAAACAGGTCAGATTTTGTCAGGTCTCAGCTCATGTGGCTCCCTCTGATGGCTTCCCCTCTCACTCTACAGAAATCCACAGTCCTTACAATGTCCCACAAGGCTCTACATCAGTGGTGGAATGGTTGGGAAGCCAAATGGGGAATGGAGGCAGCCCAGAAATGATCAGTAGCAAAAAGACTCTACAAGCCATAGGCTGGAGGGACAAGGGATGGGGAGTGGGGGGTGGGGGTGGGGTGTCGCTGGATCCCAGGAGCCAGGATCACCAGTGGAAGCTGGAGCTACAGAGAAGACAGTTGTTGCTTGAGACATCCCTGAGTTAGAGAGGGGGCAGAGAAAGAACCTTCACTCCTCTTTCTTTTCCCAACTAATTTCCCATCAGGCCTCCCATTGGCTAATTCTAGCTGGGAGCTACTGGATGAGGGAATCTCTGAAACTGAAATGCAGCCTGCAGGGGTCAATTTCTCATGTGAGAAAGCAAGCAGTGGATTAGGGGCAAACAGGCCCAGTACCAAGAAACCTTCCCAGATAACATTCTGCTAAAGCTGATATATAAAATGTACCTGCTCTTTCCCCTAAATATGCTGACTGAGGCCAGGATAGCAGAGGGCGAGGGAACAGGACCCTGTAGCATGAAGAATGGCTGGGTGAAGATAATCCACAAACTGGACTTATCTATAAGGCAGTGTGTGTGTGTGTGGGGAAGACACCAGAGTTAATGTATGAGTTGGTTTGTGGTAGAGAAGGACCATTGGAAAAAAGCCACAGAGCAGTGCAGACCTGGGAGGAGTTCTCTATTCAGTTTTGGGAGGCCAGGGGTCACGGTGAAAAGAACACTGAGCTTGGTCCACAGGCCTGGATGTGAGCTTGTTTCTGCCCCTAATTGGCTGTGTGAACTTGGTAAAGAATTTCACCTCCTCGAGCCTCAGTACTTTCAGCTACAAAATGTGGATAACATCAATACCTGTTTCCCAGGGCTGTCCAGAAGATTAAAGGAGATAATGGATATAGAAAGCTATAAATGTCACTTTCTTTGTCAGATTCCTCAGAAGTTCCCCACTGTTTTCAATTTAATGTCCAAACTCTTTAGTAGGGCACACAAGGCTCGTCGGGATGTGCCTCCTGCCCACTTCTTCCTCTCTATTTATCACCATTCCCCACTCCTGCAAATCCACACAGACTGAACCACTTGCAATTCCCAGAATTTTGCTCAATCCCAGTTGTATTAGTCAGCCAAAGGGGTGCTAATGTGAAATACCAAAAATGGGTTGGTCTTTATAAAGGGTATTTATTTGGGGTAGAAGTCCAGAGATACCAGGCCATAAAGCATTAAGTTTCTTCTCACCAAAGTCCATTGCCACATGTTGGAGCAAGACAGCTGCCAACGTTTGCCAGGGTTCAGGCTTCTTGGGTTCCTCTCTTCCCGGGGCTGCGTTTCTCTCCGGGCTTAGCTCTTCTGGTTCCTCCACAAGGTCAGCTGTAGATGATCAGGTGAACGGCTCACTTTTCTTCTGGGGCCTTTTCTCCAACATCAAAACTGCTTCTCAAAAACTGCTTCAACTCTGTTCTTTGCCATGCCTTTTATATTCGATTCCCCACCCACCAAGGGGTGGGGCTCAACGCCCTACTGACATGGCCCAGTCAACGCCCTAATCATAACTCAATCATGCCCAGATGAACAGATCAGTTTACAAGCATGATCCAATTATATTTTTGGAATTCATAATTACATCAATTTGCCAAACGGCCACACCAGTCTTTGCAAATATATCCCTTTTTCTGCTGGGGGCACACTGTTCCTGATTTACCCCTGGCTAATTCCCGATCTTTCTTAAAAGCTTAGATTAGGAGGCACCTCTTTCAGGAAGCCTTCCTTAATATCCCTCCACCCTTATGTGGCTGGCAAGCCTTCCTCTGTATTTCCAGAGTGCCCTCTGCATCCTCCAATCTTAGCACGTTCAGCGGTTGATTGGAATCACAAATTTGTCCTGTCTCTGTTAGAAGACTGCAGTTCCTAGAGGGTAGGAGCTGTGCTTCCTACACTCTATCTCCAGGGACTTCTAATAGACCTCAGTTGAGTGAAGAGTGAATGGCAGTATAATCCTAAGGAGCTCATGATAAGTAACACTTTTCTGTATTTCCTTCTTTAAAACAAAAACAAAAACAAAAACAAAAACCAGTGGAACAAACTACCTGGACAACTGCCTCCTCCTAATAACCCAATTCTCTCTTGCTATTGCACATGCCCATCTCCTACTCTGGGTTGTGTTCCTCCATGTAATGATATACTATATGGTTAAATGGTTTTTAGTTCTCAAAGAATTTCTATTCCTTTAACCTTGCTTGTTTAGATCTAACTAGAGGGCTCCCTACCTAGAGTTGAGGGCACAATTACTGCTGGTAAAATGAGGAGAGATGACCTCTAGTCTTTTTTCCCCGACTCCTTTCTCTCCACCCAAACCTGCTTCTCCTCCTGTTCTCTATCACATTGAATGACACCATTTGCTCACTTGTCAAAACAGGAAACCCAGAATTCATCCCATGCGCCACCCTCTTCCCGAGCCCCTCTCACCTGAATTGGTCCTGTCTACAGACTACCTCTGATATCTCTTTGGTTACCTCTATCTTCAGCAACTTTCTAAATCCAGGCCACTCTGGTCTCTCAACGGAATTATTGCATGGGCTGCCTAACTCGTCTCCCTGCTTCTAAGCACAGACTCTATGTACTTTACAAGGCCTCGGCTATTTAGCCCTCTACTTTTCTGCTGTCTCCTACCACTCTCGCAGAGGAACTCCAAACATATTGAAGTACTTCTTCCACAACTTGTCTGGAAAGCATTTTCACTACCTATTCACTTGGTAAACTTCTGCTCATCACCTAGGGTTTGACTCAGATGTCACAGTGCCCTCTGGGAAAATATCCCAGCACACACTCTGAGCTCTCACAACCGCTCTAGGCTCTAGGCCGTACTGCGCAATGGTTATGCCCAGAGGCAATAGCGTCGGCTTAGCAGGGTTCGAATTCCACCTAGGGCAAGCGATTGCTTTCTCACTTGTAACGTGGGGATAATATTTCATCAGTCCGTTGTGAAAATTAAATGAGATGATGAACAGCGTCTAGCAACTAGAGTTAGCCATTATTGTAGCACTGAAAATTAAACCTCGACCCCCTTCTGCCCCCAACACGTATTCTCAGGGCCAGGTTTGCGTGTGATTTCGATTTAAGGAACGCTTTTGTTCCGGTATCACTTTGTAGCCTATTTTTCACTTGACAAGGTAATTACAACAGACCGGGTACCCGAGCTTGTCACGACTTTCCTTTCCCGAGCTCGCGACTCCGAACGCCCCCCGGTGGTTCAAGCTCTCCGCAGCAAACACGGAGCGAACTAAGACATACCGTTCGAAATTTTAGAGGGAAAAAGGCCTTTTCTAACCAATAGCTTGTTTATAAGGTCTCTCCCCTGTCGCTACCTAACTTCGAACTCTATCAGACCCAATAGAGTGAGAAATAGGATTGTAATTAGGACGGAGTGAGCAGATTCGCGTCCTCCCCCATCCTGACAGCGGCATTGGTACTTTCTCTTCTCGATTCCCTCTCAATAATGGTAGCGCTCGCGGAGGGGAGAACAGAGAGGATTCTGAAGTCCTCAAGGTTCAGAGGCTGGTACTAGTACCGAACCACCCCTGCAGGCATGGAGCTGTGGTACCGCCCACTGTCCTCTGATTGGCTGCCGAGGCCCCGCAGTCGTGCTCAGTCCGCCTCGCCGCCTTCAGTACAGCTCCGGCCGCCGCGCCGCCTGGTTTTCGTATTCCTTGTTCTCGGCGGGCTTTGGGGGCTTCGCGCCGCGGCCGTTAGTCATGTCGGGTAGGTGACTCCTTCAGTGAGCAGCGGCAGCGGCGAGAAGGGGCCTGGCGGGGTCGGGCCGTGTTCCCGCCTATCGGAGGGCCCCGAGGGAAAGCCCCCGGCCTGAGGGAGGCTTGGGGTGGGGGGGCGGCCGCCGCCGCCGCCATGTTGGACTGGAGGGACGCAAGATCCCAACGTTCTCGGTCTGCAAATCACCGCGGGAGCGCTGCGGGCCCCTTCACTTGGCCCTGTACTTGGAACCTGAGGAGACGTGCTGCTCGCGGGGGAGGGTGTGTGTGAGTCGGGGGGCGGAGGCTGTCTACGGCATTTTGGGGGCGGGGGGGAGCAGTGATTAGAGCATCAGCCTGAGAGAATCGGTGCTTCTGGTTCTCCGCTCCGCCTCCGATCTTTCAGCGAGGCCTCGGGCCAGTCATCTCGCCGCCTCGTACCTCAGTTTCCCCATCCGTGAAGTGGAGCTGGGCCTTCCTGACTCACCCATTCATCAGGTGGGGGCTTTGACGCTCTGGGGGAGCCCTTTTAAAGTACGTTGCCTTATACAAGATCGTACTTAAGAGTCATTCCTTTTGCAGTATCCACCCGGACTCGAATTGGGGGTGTTTGCATATAATTTACTTCCTCTTCACTCTCCCCTGCCATTCTCCCCCTTGCAATTATTTATCTTTTGCAGGAGTGTGAAAGTGAGTCTTTTCTATTATTGATAGGTTTCTGTAGTTATATGTGATACTTCCTTTAAGATGTGGAGACCGAAGGAAAGACATTCTTTCTCTCACGAGGCTGTTAAATTGGCAGCATTGTGTGGAAGAGAAAAAGAGGCATTGGACTCTTTAGGACAGCTTGTTTAGGTCCTGCTAACCAGAATATAAAGTCTCGAACATGGATGACCTCTTGATTTAACAGTCCTAACTGACCATACAAGGTCCTCAATTGTTGAACCGACATAACAGGTTGCAAAGACCCAGGTATCCACTTGCAGAGATCATTATGAGAGTTAGATGTTACTTTTCAGGTAGAAAAGTAGAATATTTCTTTGAAGTGACATGGTTGGGGTGAAAATATGTCTGCTGGAAGTCTTGTATTTTTTTTTGAAGGGAACTAACTGGTATTAAACAACAACAACCCCCCCAAACAACAACAACAACAACAATAACCCAGTCTTGCAGAAGGATTGAAATGTGTGACAGAAAGGAAGCAACAGATTTGAGAAGAGTCCTGATATACATGGAGCACAGGCTTTAGATTAACTGATGTTAAGGAGCCAGGATATTGATCTCTTTTAGGGGCTCCTTTATCTGATCTAAGAGGCTGAATATACGCCTTGCTTCTTGCAATTTCTTTAATTGTTGCTCAGACAGGGAATAATTTCTTACCCCAAAGTAGACAGTAGTATAACATCTTTTATTAGGTGCATCATTTGCAGTGAAGTCTGGTAAAGCTCATAGAAAGAAATCCCAAAGTTGTGTAACCCACCCATAGTTTAAAAAAAAAAAAAATGCATATGCATTTCTGCCCCCTGAAGAAAGTGTCAAGGATATCCTGTTACTAAAAACATAATGTTTGGCATAAAACAATAGTTTATTTTTATAGGACTAGGTAGTTTTTATTCAAATGGAAAATTAGGTTTTAGGGGTTTACTATTTGTAAAATTCAGGCTTTTCAGTATGCCATTAGTATGTGAGCTGGTTTACCCATTAATATGATTTTCAAATCACCAAGACACTTTTAAATACTGAGGTTGGCTTTCATATGGGAAAAGGACTACTTTATAGTTCCTTATTTCTAAATTAACATTCATTTTATTAAAGCAAGAATCTTTGAGTTTTTGAGTATTCTTTTGAGTACTTAATCTTGTTACACTATATATTTTATAATATCTATATAAAATACAGTAATACTTTTAGTTGACTATAAAAATACAAATAATGCTTTTGACTTGGATGAATGTTTAAGTAAATTTAACAGATTAAACTCTAAACAAATGCCATTAACAAACTTAGTTAAGCCCTTTAAACATCATAATTGCATTTATAAGTTATCATATTGACACAACCACTCCAAAAGCCTGACACAACAGACTTATAAAACTAATTAAAAATATATAAGCACTTAAGTAACCAATAAATCAAAATTCTAAATACTGTAAATCACACTCTCAAATATGGATTATCTGACACCTTTCAAATTAAAACCACAAGTCTAGTGATTAAAATACTTCTCATTCTTGTAATTTGGCACACCAAGATAACTTGAAAATCCCCCATCTACAACACCTAAAAATGCAAGAAATTACAAAAAAGAGAGGGAAAGCCCCAAGTGTCAAAAATGAACTAGGAACTAGCATGGTAAGCATACAGTTAATTTGGCTGGCCTGGAGAGGACGGCATAGGTCTTAATATTTAGAGACTTGGGTCTTAATGCCCACATAATTAATTATATACGTACAGGAAAGGAAGCCTTGTGGCACTTAGAGCCATGTAATGGGAACTGAGATCTTTCCATAAAACCTGGATGTTTGAAGGACTATCTTCAGTGAAAACATGAAGGGGAAAACACTATTCCACCAGTATAAGAGCTAACAAGGAATCCTAGGCTGAGTGAAAAAATATTTTTCCTGAGAAAGACCTGGGACCTGTGCTTCACACAATTTGGGTGTTCATTTACGCTATTTATGGGATCCAGGAAACAGAAGACCAAGAAATTAACATAGAAATTGGTCTGGGTTGGCATTACCCTTGGGTTCTTGGCAGAAACAAATGGAAAACCTTTTCTGGAGGAAATTTCTATAGCCTAGGCCACAGGGACTCTCAGAAAAAAACAGGCCTTGTAAAAAATGAGTTCACAGTAAGAAATTGCAGAACTCGGGAAACAATTCACCAAAATGAATGACAAACAGGATTAGATCCCCTAATAGGTAATCTGGTAGAGAATACTAAATTCTGTGTGTAAAATTGTTAAAAACTTAAGATATCATCCTTAAGACCATGTAGAAAAAAGATCATGCAGATTTGAAAAAGAACTAAGTATAACTTCTAGGCATGGAAAAAATAGATAAACTGAATAGAATATGGACCCAGTAGAAGAAATAAGTGAAGTGGAAGATAGATATGATCTAATTACCCAGAATTCATTTTGGAAAGGTAACGAGATATAAAGTGAAAGATGAAGAAACATGGGAAATAGATTAAGTCCTGTCACACATCTAATACAAGTTCTAGTAGGAGAAAATGAGAATCAGTAGTCAAAGACGTAGTTGAGAATTCCCAAAATTAATGAAGATGTCTCTTAAACCAGAAAGCACTAGTCTCAAACATGCCAAAATAAATTCATACCTGGAAACATTGATGTGCATTTACAGATTCTGAAATACCAATAACAGAAACCTACAAGAGGAGAAAGAGAGCAACAAATGTTAAAAAGCAAAGAGATGGAAAAAGATAAAAGGTACTAACCAAAAGGAAGATTGTTTAGTTATGTTACCAGTCAAAATAAGGTTTGGGCATTTTTAGAGATAGTAATGTTAACAGGAAATTCACAAGAAGATACAATGTCTATACTTTGTTACCTAATAGTATAGTATAGCCTCAAAGCGTAGAAAGCAAAAAATGACATAGGAAGAATTAACAAATCCACAGTTAAAGGGGGAGATTTGGAACACACCTTCGAGTAATTAACATATCAAGCAGACCATACATTAGTAAGAATGAGATATAAATAAACATAATCTTAAGGATTTACAGAAGTTACCCAACAATTAGAAAATAATTCTGTTTAAGCACTTAGGGGACAGTTTTAAAAGTTATTTACTAAGGAGGGCAGGGACAAAAAGCAAATTGTAACATATTGAGAGTATGATTTCTGACTGGAATGGGATATGCTAGAGGTTAAAACAGAAAAGAATGCTATATGTTTGGAAATTTAAAAGCACTTTTAATTCATTTAAATGTACTAAACAATATATGGGCCTAGTCACAAGGCTTGCATGTCAAGTACTCTCATAATGAACATAATGAACAATTGTTAAATGACATGTACAAATTGATTTTCACTGATAAATATAAAACATGTCCACATTATCATCCAAGTATTTATGCTAAGGACCTCAGTATGCTTACTTCTGTATCTCTTCCTGTAGTTTTAAAGCCATCCAGCTAAAGGAATCAATTACAATATCAGAAGGGCTGCAGTGACTGGGTTAACATTTGAGACCTAGTCTCATGGTGTAGGTCTTATAGGATAATTTTACTGGAGCTAAAGACAAATACATTGAGATAGTCTCTCTGCTCTGTCATTGGGAGAGCCCACATTCGTTTGGAAGGTAGTTAAACCTAAAGCTCCATGCATTACCAGGATATCTTAAATTTTACTCTTACATATTTTTTTTTCCCCCATAACCCTTTTCAGTTTCTGATATGAGTAAAGCTAATTTCCTTCACTATTTGATGAATGTAGCTAATCTCTGTATGGTCCAGTTAGATTGTGCATCCTTTTCGTATTTTTCTTTCTTGCTTGTTAGCTTCACCTCTCTAGTCATTTGATTATCATGAATGTAGCAATGATGCACAATTTTTTCTTTTTCATTTCAGGTACCTTGTGCCCACCACATGCATAGAAGTAGTTTGTGTAAGGATTTAATGTTTAGACTGTTTTTGATAGAGATCTTTACTACACTGCAGAAAAGTGGCAAATTTGAAGTCACTTGCTTATACAACTAATGGCAATGTTCTCATATTGTAGCTTTATATGAATTGAATGAAAAATAAAATCACTGATTTAGTTTGGTTTTTGGTGGATTTTCAGAACTTTTTGATAAACAGTGGTTTTGTTTCAAACTGGGTAAGGTTGGGCCTAATAGTCATCAGTTTAAAGCTCTCAAAAGTCAGTGGTTTTTTACAATTGCAAGACTATTTTATATGAAATTCATCACAAAGTTAGGCTATTCCTTTGACTCTTGAGTAGAAACCTAAAAAAAAGGATAGAACGTCTTCAGAATTTGATATGAATAATATTTTGAAGTGCTCAAAACTCATAGTTCAAATTATTTTTCTTTTGACATAGTCCTCAATTCATGCCTTCCTTGGTAGTTTTTTATTGCTAAAATGGAAGCTAGAAGCAGGTATTCTGATTCAGTAGGTCAACTGGCTGATCTTAAAGCTTGGTGAAGTTAGGAGTTAAGCAATCAACTCTGCTGCTTTTACCAAGTCTTTGAAGATCCTTTGTTGTTTTTGACAACCAAAGCAGTTTAATACCAGGGAATGGTTTAGGGATGGGGTGAGGACTAGGATATGCAAGTAAATGTATTCCTGGGATTTGTCTTGTCAGAGTTCATATCTTCCCCTCTTTTTGGTCATGAATAGTTTTAACAGATGTATTTTGTATATAAAGATAATACAGTGTGAGGTTTTGAGTTTTTATATGGGAAGGGTGTATTTTCATTGCCTGTTTGACACTTGTTCACTTTTTTCTTGTGACTATTAGCTCACATTTGTAAACTACTAGTTTTCAAAGATGTAATTACTACAGAAAGCAGATACTGTGTACAGATTTCTTTTTGCATAGCATTTTTTCCTTTTTTTTTTGCATAGTATTAAACTCCTGATTTTTCTTCTGCAATTAGTTTTTATAATATTCTTAATGCATTTCATTTATAAGAGGTAAAGTCTGCCTTTGAGGGAAGCATAATTTTAAATAAGATTTTGAATTCTTTTTTTTATGTGTTTTAGATTCTGGAAGTTATGGTCAGTCTGGGGGTGAGCAACAAAGGTAAAGTATACATACATTTTAATAATAAACTGTGAAAAGGTGGATCTCGGAAGAAAAAGTGAATTTTATCAGGCTTCCCTCTTGAGACTTGTATCTAAATGCCTTAAGAGAATTATATATTAGCTTTAAACAGGGGGAAGAAAGTTGACCTGTGTAAATAAATGATGTAAAGATTTCTTCTTTTTTTGGACTCTTTGTATCAATATAGATGCTAAGAGATTAAAACAAATCTCATAGGTATTGTAAAGATTATGTTTTCTTTAGGAAATTTCTTAGAAGAAACATCATTAAAAGAATTTAAGCAATTGAACTATAACAGATTCTTACAAAAAGCATTTTTTGATGATATATAATATGCCAATGTGTTTATTTTAGAGCAGATTTTCTTAAAGCACTATACATTCTTAAAAAAATTCTTACCATGCTCACAATAAGAAGTTTTTTTGGTAAATGTGTACATGCAGTAGGCTTCTCCTGCTTACCAGAAGTACAGCTTTCAACTTATACCATATGTATTTTGCAGCTCAGTATAAGATATTCATAATAACATTTCCGATATAATCTATCATCAGATTTTAAGCTTAATGAAAATGAACCTGATTTCATGTTTTTATTATAGGGTAGTGCTCGTAGTGTAGGCATCTAGCATATGTTTATGCATTGAAATACATATATATTTTAAATATACTTAAAAAAAATTTTTTTAAGATACTTAGATTACAGAAGTATATTTTTAAAAATTAAGGAATTGTATTAGCACCTTATAGCTCTAAAATTATAAAAAGGTTTTTTTGCAAATAAATGCTTTATTTTTTATTTTAAAAGGTAATATGTTTTCAGAAAGTTTGTTTTGTTAGTGCTTATGTGCTAGACATTAAAGAAAAATCATATGGAGATACATTCATTCAGTCAGTCAGTCAACAAATACTCAAGCTCCTACTATGTGTAAGGCTCTTCTAGGACACTGGGGATGCAATATAATTTCATTCTGTGATAGGTGCTCTAAAGATATACATGCCTGTAATTACCAAGGCATTGACTGTTAAAAGACAGCTAAGACAGGTTGAAGTAATCTGTCAAAATTGTTAATCAAATTGGGGAGCGGATCTAGCTCAGTGGTTGAGTGCCTGCTTCCCATGTACGAGGTCCTGGTACATGGTACCTCCTTAAAAAAAAATTTTGTTAACTAAATTGATTAAAAAGTCATTTTTCTGCTTGAGGTATTTTTTAATGAGCCTTGCCATGTAGGTTCTCTCCTGCCCCCAAAAGCATAATTCTCTTGGGATTTTCTAGCTCAGGCGAAGCTTTATTTTTGGGAGATTGCTGAAGCAAAACTTTTGGTATTTGGCTTTGAAGAGGTCTCTTTGGCTTTGAAGATGTCTGGGAGTGACTTCATTTATGTCTGTAACCAGTCATTGGCCATGACCTTTCAATTTAGACTTTAAAAGACAGGCAGATTGACAAATTTTCAGAAAAGAAACTTGTATTTGAGTTGAAAGTTAAAAAAATGAAGGTAGGAGTCTTCATTTGAGCTTTCAAATTCTGGCACATTTCTTTCAAATATTACATATTTCTTTTATAGTTATTCTTCCTATGGAAATCAAGGCAACCAAGGCTATGGACAAGTACCACAAGTAGGTTGAAATATAAACTGCGTTCTTCATAAGTAATTATTTTTATCTTAAGGATGTGATGAAACTTGAGTATTTACCTAAATTTCAGAGCTATTCTGGCTATGGGCAAACAAGTGATTCCTCATATGGACAGAACTATGGCGGCTACTCCGGTTATGGACAAAGCCAATCAGGTTGGACTGGTTTGTTAAATTTGCTATTTTAGAAATTAAAAATTTAGAACCCATACTAAATGGTATACCCATCCAATCTTTAGGTTATTCCCAGCCCTATGGTGGTTATGAGAATCAAAAGCAGAGCTCATATGGCCAGCAATCTTATAATAACCAGGGACAGCAAAACACGGAATCATCAGGAGGGTAAGGAAATAATAAAAGTACTGAGAATGTGTTGGAGTGTGAAGATGGTAATTTGGGTCGTAACCAGATTTTACCAGTAAACTCCTAGCTTTAAACATTTTTTTTTCAGAAGAGTTTTGATGGAGTGTGAATTTCACAATTTTATGTTATGGAGAATCTAGAAATTACCACACTATTGCCATTTGATTCTTATAATTTATTTGTAAAGTTATTATCTGTAGGTGAATGTATGTACTTTATTTTTTTTTAAAAGATACACTCTTTTATTTATTTATTTATCCCCCCCTTGCTGCTTGTGCTCGCTGTGTCCATTTGCTTTGCGGTTTTTTTTTTTGGTTGTTTTTTCTGTGTCTGCTTGTCTCCTTCTGTTGCGTCATTTTGCCACGCCAGCTCGCTGCACCGCGCAGGCCTGCTTGCCTCCACCAGGAAGCCCCAGGAAACGAACCCGAGGCCTCCCATATGGTAAACGGGAGCCCATCCAATTGAGCCACAGTCGCTTCCCTGTATGTACTTTAAATGTTAGAAAAATTTGGACCTCTGCTTTTCACGTGAGATTAAATAAAATCCTGCCTATAGACAGACTTTTTTTTTTTTAAGATTTATTTTTATTTATTTATTCCCCTCCTTGTTGTTTTGCGCTCGCAGTCTGCTTTCTGTGTCCATTTGCTGTGTGCTCTCTGTGTCTGCTCATCTTCTCTTTAGGAGGCACTGACCTAACCTGGGACATCCCATGTGGGAGAGAGGCGCTCAGTCACTTGAGCCACCTCAGCTCCCTGCTTTGTTCTGTCTCTTATTGTCTTTCGTCTTTGTGTCTCTTTGTTATGTCAGCTCACTGCACCTGCCTGTTGCGCTAGTTTGCTGTTTTGCTCGTCTTCTCCAGGAGGCACCAGGAACCGAACCTGGGACCTCCCATGTGGTAGGCAGGAGCTCAATCTCTTGAGCCACACCTGCTTCCCTAGACTGAGACTTCTTGATGCCTACCTTTGTATTTCAATTTTACTTTTCAACTATTTGACTGACTTATCTTTTCAGGGACAAGAAAATTAGTATTTTATTTTTATCTTAAAGCCAAAACCTATCCACATAACCCTAAAATATGTTTTTTTGTTTTTTGTTCTGGGGTAATTTAGCTGGGT